>JAUZSU010091164.1:0-20047 GCA_034780255.1 Parotocinclus maculicauda
CGGGATGAAAATGCCTTGTTGATGCCAGAGGTCAAAGGAGAAAGACCAGACTGCTTTGAGCAGTAAAGTTGTAATCACTCATTAGATCTCTGAAAGCACAACACGTCAAACTTTCCTTTACTGATGAGTCTTGATTTTTGCTGTGACATTTGGATGGTAAACAACATGACAGCAAAATCTCTGAGAAATGTCTCCAGTGCCTAGTTTGACCATATGCTATGAAGGATTAAGACAGTTCTGAAGGAACCAATTTGATCCTAGAATGTGGCCAGTGAGTGTTTGCTCTCCATCAATAGCATGCGGTATCATAGCTCTAGAGATCTCCAGAATGATTCTCTGGCCGGAATGTGTGGAGTTTGAATGTTCTCTTGATGTCCATTCCATTTTTTACACATAGATAAGACATGTATTAAATGAGCTGGACTTAATATAGCATACAAATCCATGGGTAATTTAAAAGAGAGAGAGAGAGAGAGAGAGAGAGAGCGAAAGGAGAGAGGTGGAATAGGTTTAATAACAGGAGAATAAGAAGAGAGAGAAGAAAAAAGAGAGCTGTAAGTGTATGAACTGTGAATACGCGACAAGGATGTTGACTTCACCACATTTCTGCTCGTCCTCTTCAGGCGACATCATTACTATAATGTCCATTTCGCTGTAGAGGAAACAATTTCACTCCGTCTGCATCTCATCGTCCTCACTCTTCTCGTCTTCTGAATTATTCAATAATGCAGCATCTCTCCTTTAAAAGAGTTAATATTCCTCTCATTTTAGAGCACACACACACACACACACACACACACACACACACACACACACACAGCCTTTTCACACTGAGCTGTAGTGTTAAAACTTTTATGGCATTGAAGAGGGACAGCAGCAGCAGAACTAAAAGCTGTTTCTGAGCTCTGATAAGGTTAAATGTGCTCAAAACAACGGTGTGTGCCTCAGTGCTGAAATGTGTGTGTTTTTGTGTGTGTGTGTGTGTGTCAGTAGCTGTTTAATCCTCTGTTTATATTGGGCTGCTATTGATTATGCTCTAGGTTTATGAATGAATTTTGTCCCTGTTTGTTCGTCTTGCACTTTGTAAAACCTGCTTTGCAACAGTGTGCGTTTACATGCACTTTGGTAATCAGATAATAGGAAGGCTCCGAGTTTACATGGCCCAGGCAATAACAAAATTTTGACTATCCAAACAGCCAATATTCTCACAGAATGAGAGGTGGATGTGATGTAACCTTCAAGCTTGATCAGTTAAATAATGAAATTCTCAATTTTCCCAAGCATATACTGCATTTAAGAGTCTTACCAAATGTGCTTGGTAGCCATTTTGCAAAAAACACACCAAGTTTCAGGGTTGCCAGAACCTGTAAAATAAACAAGGAACTAGGTTGAAACATGAAGCCTTCTTTCAGGCTGTAAAAATGAAAACAGACTGAAATCAGAGTAAGGGGATACATGCATTGAGAAATCTGATTGCGTTTCAAGTGTGAAGCCATCCGAACCTTGGTACACACCAAAAAAGAACCCCTGAATAAATGGCTTTTGTTCCGCTTCCAAACAAACTTTGGTGTGGTTTATTTGATGTCTGAATACAGATTTATTTGTATGACATTGGTTTACATATTTTCTTTTGATGGTAAGAATACTGCTAAATGAATCAAGAATAAAATGCAACATGTATCATGTAATGCCTTGGTTCAGAACAGGTAAATCAAGGCACACACCCCTGGGGAGCATTAAATTCCTGTCCAACTTTAAAAGCAAGACTGAAAGATTCATATAATTGCTTTCCTCATAAATCACCCTCCGTTTTTCATCCTCTGGGTTAATCTGTTTGTGTCTGATGTGTTGATGTGCATTATAGTCAAACTGTCAGTGTCAGCCTCATGTTGTGGTTATCCCTCTCACACAGAATTATGCTGGATTTGTGCTTGGGACGTTTGCACTAGGGCTCAGTACTTTACCTCTTTATCCTCCAGTAAATAGAGGAATAGGGTGGCACAAGTATACAGTTTGACTGAAAGTCACTGTTTAGCCTGATCATTCCGAAATGGTCTGGACCATAATTTAAAAGTACTGGATGTCATGCACTTTGTACCATGTTGCATTTCATAACATCTATGATATGTTCTATGAAATCACATGCTATGCGATTTGGAAAATGTCCAAATATTATATAGTATATATTGTATTTAGCACTGCATGTGTACTGACTAATTAGCCAAGATGTTACCCATGCACTGTTTTTTATATCAACTTTGACTCCTGCATGTTATTGTTTTATTTGTTTGCAATTTAAGTTGGGTAAAATCCTATCTCACTGTACAGCTGCATGTTACTGCATTGATTCGCTCAACCTGTCCTTACCCTGATCTCTCTCTCTCTCTGACAAATACATTTATGGAATAGGAAACTTAGATTTGATAGCGTAACGTACAGTATTTAGGACACAAGCAGGTATTTCAGAAGAGAGCAGAGAACTCATAAACATGAAGAAACTGTGAAGTGTTACAATCCATCATCACAAAACATCCTGTTATTTGTCTGGATTATTATGTTTGCATCTCATATGCTAATGCACATTATAGCCTTATTTTCAGAGCCAATTTTATGTGAACTGATTCACATACTAGTATGCAGGATATGCACTTGGGATGTTTGCCCTAGAGAAGAGAGCATGGAACTGAGAAGCATGCATAAACTGTGAAGTATGCACAAGACAGCCTATTTAACTCTGGTGTGCTGCATTGCAAAAATGCCTTTCTTGTTGTGGAACCTCTTAATTAAACTGTATGCACTGCGGAAATACCTATTTTTTAGTTTTATATATCATGAGATCAAACTGCAATTTAAACTAAAGAATGATATCTTAATTATATCTTTAGAATATGATTGTATGTTCTTATTTTATTTCAGACATATAATCTTTTAAATAGGGGGTGAGCGCTCAGGGAAAAGCTGTCCATCAGTGGATCAGTTGTCATGCTATGTGTTAATATATCACACAAGATCAGTAAAATAAATATGAAAAATTAATCACTGGGTATGTTCTGCAGCATGGTAGGGTTTGGGAAAACCGTCCCAACTACAGCAACTGGGAAATCATTGTCAGAATCACAGTTCTGGCACACACTCGTCTTGTGCACCTTGTCTGCACTCTTCATTAGAGAACAGTTTGTTTACCACAGACTGTACCAAAGTCTTATTTAGACAGCTGTTCAAAAATGTCTCCATGAAAATAATTTGCCCCAAACTGTTACTGCTTGCTATATTGCAAAGATAGCTTAATGTTGGAAGTTATGAAAGTAAAATCATAGACCATAGTTGATTATACTGAGCAGCCAGGATACTACTAGTATGCATCGTTTAACAACGATCCAATCCACTTTAATGGCTGAGGGCTTAAGAATTGTAATATTTTATAATAGGGGATAAAAAATTGTCTTTTAAGTCCAGACAGTGAAGCCATAAACAGCTGATTAACTTAACATCCAATCCAAGGGCAAAGGCAGGAGATTAAAAGTCTATGTGTGTAACTACCTCACCAGCCATTTGCTCACTTGCTCGTTAGCTCATATTTTGATTAAAGACTATTCTATTTAAGTTAACGTGTTTAGAGACTTTTTATGCAAGTTTGGTTTGTGTGGATGAATTTCTGCTTCTTATCTACTCATAATATCATCTAGTGTTACAGCCATAACTGTTAATTACTGTTTTCTATAATTATTGTGCATTTACCTAATTTTTTTTTTTTTATACGGTAGCGTTCCACTTGTGATTTCAGCGGTATCTCTGATTCATTTTAAATGGTGTTGACTAGCAATTTTCTTGTGAAAATACCCTTAAAATTTAAATAACACTTGCACAAAAACGTGACTATGGTAATGTTTGGTCAACATCCACACTGCTCACAAAAAATTAGGGAATATTTCAATTTGAGATATTTTATTTTGAAATATTTCAGTTTGTGAGCAGTACATTTGACTTGTTGGTACAGTCAAAGGTATACCCAAAATACATAGTGTGAGCAAATAGGCAAGCGTGCGTATGATTGATTTGTGAGTTTCAAGTCTAAGTATCAAGTGTAAAAAAGTCATTGACGCTTAGGCATTGAAATGCTTTTTGTCCTCTACAGATATACAGTCCTCTACAGATGTATATTTCTCACAAAAAGTGGTTCCAGTGATCAGTGTATAAATTATATATAGTGTATATAAATATATAGTATATTATGCATCAAAAATGTAACTTAAGAATAAAAAAATATACAAAGCAAAATACTATAGGCAATTAGATGTAACCATTATGTAGCGATGGTTTAAACAAATAATGAGCAGACAATACCTATTAACAGTTCCAAGTGCAGTCTGGGAGTGCATATGTGTTGAGACCTGTGTTAGTAAAGTGAAGAGTACTGTGGAACTATCTATATAAAAATGTCTGTGTGATTAAGAAGTTGTGTGGGAGCATTAAAACAACATGGAACAGGAAGAAAATGGTTTCCGTTACTGATTGTTTGCAATGAACAGGCACAGGTTTTGGGGTTGGTTTCTTAAAAGTGGAAGCGTATATGGAATGGGAGTTCCCTTATTAGTAAGGGCAAAATCTGATTAATAGAAACAAATGTAATTTGCATTTAATGCATATAGTATTTATAATATCCAATAACATACATAATTCTACTGGGTGTACTGGACCACTTGCAGACAAAACAAGAGCTGGACACACCCCAACAAGATTATACCAGGATACACCCCACCCCTTTCATTAACCATCAGCTTGTATTCCCTTTAAAGCAGAGACTCGTTTAAGCATTTACGCTCAGCTTTAATGTGTTTATGACTACTTAATGATGACTTTGATGAAGTATTCATGGACCATGTTGGAAGCCACCCCCGGTCACGGACTTCAGATACAAATGAGCCATCAGAGTGAACATTACACATGATTAAACCTTACAATAAAATATTGATGTCTGCGGATGGAGAGTAAGGATCCGGCTCACGATAACTCAATCATGAATAGAATTCACACTCGCCTTCTAACTTCTTCACCCCCATCAACATGGTCCACAAAGATAAGCTGGTTAAGGGTTCATGAAAATGAACAGTCATATTTCCCTTGGCATCTGTTCTTGATGCTTAAGAAGATAAACTCAGCAGCAGATATATATAGGCAAACACTTCCAATGAGATACTGCAGACATGCTCTTTTTATGCTTGAGATTTGTTCATCGCAGAGTGAGCAGTCCAGTTGCCTAGTTGGCATTTAAAAAATGTATGCTGTGGCAGTTTTCAGGTCAATAACATGCTTCGTCTTCTAGCAGTTATTTAAATTATTCATAGGCTCACTGATAGCATCTAATAGATCGCATGCACATTCACTTATGCCTAAGAGACCATCTAAAAGGCAATCCACCCATTGACATTCTTGGGATGTGTAGAGGACCAGAGTGCTCATTGGAAACCCTGAGGGTCAGTAAACAGAAGTGATGTTTCGAACTTGTGTGGCACCAACATGACCTGTTACAGGAGGAGATTTAGACTCTAATGCAATATTAATATAGCCATTCAGAACAGGTTCACGCTTTGCCTATTAAGACTCAAAGCACGTACAGATTTGAGAGCTACTTGATAATAGATGTTAATATTAACATTTACTTCATTTACATATGAAGTAACTTGCAGTTGATGGAGGAAACAATCCAAGCATTTGATAAGGTTAAGAACTTTGTTCATGTGTCCAAAAGTGGCATTAATGACACTAACTTCAACCTTTCAGTTAATAATCTAGCAGCCTAACTATTGATTTTGCAGGTTCTCTTATAGAGAGTGACTATCAGCTGACTGTTACAACCAAATCTGTGAAATATGGTTTCAAACCCTGGACCTTCTGGTCTGCTGTCCATAATTTTAACCATTCAGGTATCACAGTCTTTGAGTTTGGCACCTGTCTGTGTGAAGAAGCAGTTGGTCATCATGAGATGTGTTTAGGTATTCAGTAACCTCCAACCACTGTAAAGTCATCATTGGGCATTATGAATGCAATAGGGACTATACAATTTGTTAGAAATACAGCTGAGTGAGAATCTAGTGAGGTATGACTTGTGTAAGCGATTTAGGTCTGCACAAAGTGAACCCACAGCGTATTTAAGAGTTTGTGAGGAGGATTTTGTACAATATTTTATACCTCACTCTACGTTGAACAAGACTGTGGTGGCTTAGTGCTTAAAGTACAGGACTGTCTACAAGAAGGTCCAGGGTTTCAAACCATATTCCACAGTTGCATGGATTGTAATGATCAGTTGGAAGTCACTCTCCATAATAGAATCTGCAAAATAAATAGTTAAGCTACTAGATTATTAACGATAAGGTTAAAGTCCCATTAATGCACTTTTGGATGCATAATCAAATGTATTAATCAATCAAATCCCATCTGAGCCAAACTGCTACATTTGGGTCTTTGTGTAAGTCCGTATCCCTCATTTGCTTGGATTTTAAGAGGTGCAACTGCTAAGATAGTATTGGTTATAAGTCATCCTGGAGAAGGGCGTCTACTAAAATTCCTAGATATAAATGTAGATGAACAAACACTGCCCAAGTTCATCTTTCTAAGATGATAAAATTCCTTGGAAGAAAGCGAATAACTTATTATTTGTAATACCTCGGCTCAGTGGTGTTATCCTGGATCAGCTATTGCTCTTTTATGTCAAGAGATTTTATTTCTCATGTGCTTGCTCACCCTTAAGTTTGTTTACCCAGATTGCCCAGTAACAATGAAATTGATAAGTTTGTTTTTATTTGATACATTTTGGCTTCACACTGTGAGGGTTTGTACAGTACAGGGATTAATGTGACAAAGTAGCAGATTCTTTTAGTCATTCATCAGAAATATGATAACAGACAATGTAGGCATACCTTTTTTGCAAGTGTGAAATGAAATAACAGAAATCAATCAAGCAGAGGGTGCTAAATAATGCGTAAACAACTGAGGAATTAACGTCAGTAGAAGCATTTCCTTGGATCTTTCTTGAATTCTTCAGCTTAGAATGCATTTGACATTTTAATTCGGGTGGCAGATGAACTGCTGTGCATGTAAAAAAAAAAACTCATACACACTCAAAATGCTTTAATGTGGGTTCAGAAGGTCAGACAAATCTCACACCTCAACAGATTATCATCTTTTCTGCGTTTTTTTTACTGTTTGGATATGCCTTGCAATAAAATATTTTGGTTAGGAGAGGAAAAAAGTCATTGAATAGCCTGTTTACAATATTTAAAATTTAACTGTTTTAGAATATGAACCTCTTGGTCCAGAAAATGGACGCTTTAGCCTACTTCTTCATCACCACTCAAAGACTTAGGTCTGTGTTTGCAATGTGTGCATTTGGAAACATGACTGCCACAAATTTTAAAAACAATTTTAATGCCAAATGGTGGAAGATACATGTTAAAGATGGCTGTTGTGGCATAGGTCCTGGATTCTGAACCGGAAGGTCCAGGGTTCAAATTCCACCTCTGCCAAGTTACCTCTGTTGGGTCCATAATCAAGATCCTTAACCCACAACTGCTTGGACTGTATCAGTTGTTGCTATGGGTAAGGATGTCTGCTAAAGTTAATTGTCCACGTAGGTCAAACCAGCACAACCATTTCAGTGTTAAATGATCCCTATTAAATTTATGATGCCTGATGACGACTTTATAAGAGTGCAAGGCCACTGAATGCCTCCACTTCTCATGTGCATCATTTCCCAGAGATAGATGGTGAACTACTGGGATATTTACCCGTTACCAGAGGATTATTGTATTCTACATTCCATACTTTAATTACCAGATTTGTCTGCCCATTGTTCAGTTAGTAATGCTGGGAGAAACCAGCATTTTTTGGATCCTCCCTCAGGCATGGTCAGGCGTGTGCAATGGAAACTAAGGCTACAAGCTAAACTCAGAATCTAGTCTCCAGATTGGTGAGCTAGCTTATTAGACTGCGACACCGCCTAAGCTCTATGGCTAAATATTCTGGACTTGAGCCTTGTTGCTGTTTCTTCACCTGCCTAAACGAGCTGCCCCAACAGGAAGAGAGAGGCTAGCGTGTTTGTACTTCAGGTTCAGATCTGTACTCTACCAAGTTGGGTGCTTAAGCAAGATATTTAGGCATTAACCTTGAACTGCTTAGCTCAATTGTATGTCACTTTTGATAAGGACATCTGCTAAATCGTAATCAGTCTTGAAGGCCATGTTCATTCACAATTGCCTTACAATTGGTTCTCAAATGAAAATGCTTCCTGCAATTACTACATTTGCCTCTTTGATCAGTCTGGTGAATTTTCCTTAGTTCACATACACCAATCAACCGTAAAAAAGAGACTGATAAAGTGATTAACACTGACAGTGTGAGACTCTACTGTTCCCTCTAACACTTTTTTTCTGGCATTTATAAGGAATGTTACTTTGACACAATCCACCAAACATTGTTGCATTCCAAGTGTATTCCAACGGTTTGTCACAATGGAAATCTTCTTACAGGTCCTTTTCCAGTTTACACACTAAGGGGTTCTTTCGGTACCAATTATGGTTCCATCATCAGGTCCAGTCCTCTCACCACATTACTTAGACCACATCAAACGGCAAAAACTTCCCCTTTCCTCTTCCAACTGACTGATCATGCCATGCCTACAAAACCTACAATGACTAAATGCGATATGCATATATTTAATTATTATATTTAATACTTTTATATTTTGTTTTTTAAAATAATAATAATAATAATACTGCCCTAGATCTCATTCCAATTAAACATATGTGATATATACTGGATAATGTCCCCTTAATGTGCTAATGTCTTGATCTACACAATATTATGAATAGTGGTTTTCATTTTCATGTTATGGCTGATCGGTGTAATTATTTTGTTCTCTCAGAATAGCAGAACAAGCTGCATAGTTCGCTTTTTACGTAGCTCTTAATAAGAGAAAGAAAGGTAAAAGGACAAGTTAGTAAATTATTGCTGCTGGTGAGTCACCAGTCAGTCAGTGGGACAGTTGATCACTAACTAGCTGAGGGACATGTTTTGTGCTGTGGAGGTCTTTTCTTCTTTTCTTGGTGCGTAAAAAGCAAGTTTCATAGGCAGTTTCCACAGCATTTGTCTAACATGGTTCATAGTGATGCTCGGGAGCCTTTAGCTCAGCCTGAGCCACTCGCCTCAGATGCATGTGCCTATGTTTTTGTCTGACGCTGTCCAGGGTACTGAAAGGGGCAACATCTCGGGTTTCATTTAAGGTCTAATCATTTATTTCTTTAAGCCTGCTGCATCGAGGTTACATAGTATTAAATACACTCAAATACGCACAAAATAAGGGGATATTTCATTGTGGGATATTTATTTTTGATATATCTGTCAGCAGTATACATTTCCTTCCAAATCTTAAAGGGAAGTTTAAGATTTTTTTTTCTCACCAATAAGAAACTGGTTCCTTTCAGCATTTTATCCTCATGTGTCATAGGGATCTCAGAAGATAACTGCCTAGTATTTCATAAATAAGCTCACAGAGGCTAGGGTAAGTTGACTGATAGAAATGACAGGGGTGCAATCTATCCCATCCACAAAGCAAGCCAATTATGCTCTCTTGGACCATGGACTTCTGACAGCTGAGACATTGTCTGACCTTGCAATTTCCAGAACACTAAGTAATTGCTTTAGTGTAGTTCCTAAAGTTTTTAGCAGTGGTAAGCTACATATATATAGCATACACTATATTGACAAAAGTTTTGGGACACTCCTCTTAGTTAATCTAATTCGAGTGTTTCGGTTCATCTCAATGTAACAGGGGTATAAAACTAGCACCTAGCCGTGCAGTTTGTGTTCACAAACATTTGTGGAAAAATGGGTTCTGAAGAGCTCACTGACTACAAGTGATATACTGATTAATGATGCCTCAATTGCAACAAGTCAGTTCATGAAATTTCTTTGCTCCAAGATTCTACAAAACAAAACTGTGACTAGGATTATTAAAAAGTATAAATTTTTAGGAACCACAGCAATTCAAAGTGCATGTACAGTTGTACATACTAAATTCTACTGTACCATGAACGATAACTAAAATGGGGTTGCCAAGTGCTGTTGAACAAAGTGCATAAAAGTTACCTCATTACCTGCCGAGTTCCAGACATAACCTGGCATCAACATCAGCACAAAGACTGTGCATTATCATTTTGATGGCCAAGCAGCTGCATGCAAGCCTTACATCACCAAGCCTAGTTCCAAGCATCATTTGGAGTGGTTTAAATATGCCACTACTAGACTCTGGAAACTTGACTCTGTAATAACAATACATGATTGCACATTTACCTGTCTGATGGATGCACTCTGGGTTTGGTGAATGCCAGGTGAATGGTACCTGCCTAACTGCAGCGTGTCAATTGTAAATTTGGTAGAGGAGGGCCAATGCTGTGTTGTTTTCCGGGTCTAGTCTAGGCCATCTATACTGCTCACAAAACTTAGAGGATATTTTAAAATGAAATATTCCATAATGATAGATCCCTTATTATCCCTTTCTGTGAGCAGTGTAGTTCCAATGAAGACAAATCGTAATTCTTCACCATACCAAGTCATCTTGCACAATTGTATGCTTTTAACTTTGTGGCAAGAGTTTGGGGAGGACCCTTTTCTATTCCAGCATGCCTGGACCCCATTGCACAAAAGAAGGTTAATAAAGGCAGGGTTTTGTATAAATCCTTTCCAGAAGAGTGGAAGATGTATTAGCTGCAATAGAGCTGTTAACTCCATGTTAATTTCTATATATTTAGAATGGAATGTCATCCTGCAGGTGTAATGTGTAGGTGTCTAAATACTTTTGTCCATATGACATTTCTGTCATACCAACTTAACAGGCCTGAAAGAGAGAGTGCAGAAAGAGTTCCAGTCTGACTGGCAGCATCTGGCAACACACCATTCATTCACTTAATATTAATATCACAACCTCTTATAATAGTGTATTGCACTGTGTAACTACAATGTAATAACCATTTAATTAACAGTCCTTACACTGTAATACATTCAAATATGTAAACAACAAAAAACAGATTACACCACATAACCAACAATGCATGTGTCTTCAGCATGCGTTTTTCTAATACTTATACCCACTTACTTAATCACTTAATCACTTACTTATTTTCTTTGCTGACCAATAACTTCATTGCGACAACTGCCTTGTCTTCTGGGTTTAGTTTTGCAGACAATGGTGTACACAATTTTTTCTACACATACGTCATAAATTTTCACCTAGATTAGATGTTTTTTATTGAGGGAGGTCTGATTTCTGATTGTGTATCACTAAAGTTTAATCCTGGACCATGCCACCAACCACAATTTTAAGACATTTGTGATAAAACCTACCTAATTCAGGCACTCCAAAAAAGTCTAATGTCTCTCTTTCTTTATTTAAGGCATGCCCAACTTCATTAAGTCTCCGGAGGATCAGACTGGCATTTCTGGAGGCGTGGCTTCCTTTGTGTGCCAGGCGGTCGGGGACCCCAAACCACGCATCACGTGGATGAAGAAGGGGAAGAAAGTCAGCTCCCAGCGCTTTGAGGTGTGTGCGCGCGTATGCGCGCGTGTCTTTGTTTGTGTGTGTGTGTGTGAGAGAGAATGAGAGAGAGAGAGATGACATCTCAACATACTGTATGACAACATGTCAAACTTGTCAAATATGGTGGTCAGTATTTAAAGTAAGTCATTTCAAATTTGTGGTGGCATAGTGATAGAAGTTTTATCGGTCTTGTGTGACTGTGACTGAATTAGTATCGATGTGGCCTAGCCCCTGTCACGAATAGCCATTAATGCTGATGTGACATTAAATAAGCAAAACAAACTCAACCATGTATGTGATTGTGCAGATGTTCACTATGTAAATACAGCTAGGGTGTTGCCATTTTTGTCATATTGGTGTGTGTGTGTGTGCGCGCGTGCATGTGTGCATGTGTGTAACAGGTTATCGAGTTCGATGATGGCTCAGGGTCAGTGTTGAGGATCCAGCCATTGAGAACACACAGGGATGAGGCAATCTATGAGTGTACAGCCACCAACAGTGCGGGCGAAATTAACACCAGCGCCAAGCTCACCGTCCTTGAAGGTAGTGTGCAGTTCTACCAAAGTCAATTCACTTTAATCCTTTTTGCAGCAAAAACTTACTGGAAACATGTTCAGCAAAACATAAAACACTGTGAGTTCAAGTTGCAATCATGACAAATAACATCATGATCACTTGGCTGCATCTTAAACTGAATACTACACTGAATGACTACTTTATTAGAGACACCCCTTTGACTCTCCATTGACCTTCAAAACCACAACAATGTGTCATGGCTTAGATTCCACCAAGTACTGCAATCTTTTTGTAAGGAATATTGACCCATATTAACAGGAGACCTTCCAGCAGCTGGTGCTTCTCAACAGCTCATTCTGTCATGTCAAATATATGTTCTATGAGATTATTGGACTATAAAAGCCAAGGAAGCAAGGACAACTCAATTTCATGTTCCTGAAACCAATTCAAGAGTATAGGACCCTTGTAGCCTGGTGTACTGTCCTGCAGAAAATGTCATCCTATCATAACATAAACAGCTTCCCTGAAGGATGACCTGGGTCAGTCACAATGCTTAGGTAAGCTCTTGTATCCAGACGTCCATAAACAGGTATCAGAGGAGTCAAGGTGTACTTAGAAAACTTTCCACACACTATAACTCCACCTCCAGTATCCTGAACTGTTGACACCTGGCAGGAAGTGTTTGTCAATTCATGCTGCTCGCTCCAAATTTTGATTTTCCTGTCAGCATGGAGCAACAAAAATTTGGATTCCTCTAACCAGGCGATGTTTTTCCAGTTCTTAGTGATTCATGTTTTGTGTCTTTTACCCAATAGAGTTTTGCCTTAGACAAAAATGGCACTCAAACTGGACATCTGTCCATGATTAGCTGTAGCACCAGTGTTGTTTCTCTGCAGTTTGCTTAACTGTGCACTATCTGTTCTTAAGAACACTTCTTTACATCCTCCTCTGACCCTGTTTGGCGACGAGATGTTTACCTCCGCAGGTTCCCCCAGGATATTTCTGGGTTATTTTCAGCAATCATTCTTCATACACTCCCAAAACCTTTGCATTTTTGAAATACTGGCCCTGGCTACATGCACCAATGACCATGCCTCCTTTTGAAAGTCAGAATTTCCCCTTTCTAATGTGATTTCATACAGAAACCAATCCACAGAACACCTACTAATTGCTGCACCTAAGGTCACATATCTAATTCCCATACAGGGACGCTCCTATGTGAAAAAGCAGGTAACCCTAATAAAATGGCCACTAAGTGTAGATTTTAAATGCATGTAACGTAATACCATAGGTACTAATTTGATATGTTATGTGTAGGAGTAGGTGGCTGACGCTTGGTTAAAAGGACCTGCTAAGTGAATGAACATAAACTGTTGTCTAATGATCGCTAATGTTAAAATATTGTGTTCTATAATCAGATGGGGGAGTGTGTAAGGGTGTGTTTCCTCCCTTAGGTTATAAGCCATTAACAATGCACAGGAGGCTATAGAGTATGCAATTACGATAATGCACTACTGACAAAGTGCTAACCATGCTTCTACAGTCCCCACGCCACACTAAACTGCATGGGTGATGGGTTTTAAACTCTGATAATGTCACTAATAGGGCAGCTTTAGCTAAAGGAAAGTGTCTGAGTGTGTTAGCCTATAATTTGCTAATTTTCCTAGTGTGTTTGTGTTAACAACTGTATGCTTGTGCTCTACATTTAGAAGAATACACTGTTAGGGAAAGATATTAATTTCTGTCATTCAACACGTGCACTCACACACAGCTGACAGAGCTGCATCTCCCACTGAGATGGAGTGGGTTTCGCAAATTAACAATTAGTCAACTGGTCATCAGGCATGGCAACACACACACACACACACACACACAGAGTTTTGTGGCAAAGATAGATAGAAAAAAAAAGCGACTAACTATTTGGTTACTTAGGTAAATGTTAGGTGTAGGTGTAATGTTAATGAATTGTGATGTCAGTGGATAGTCCCTTCTATGAAAGAATGACGACAGCGTGCGTGCGGATGCGTGCAGGTGCGCACGTGTGTGTTGGAACATGTCTCTGTCTCCCTTTTATAAACCCAAACATTAAGCTCAAACACATCAATAAACACAACATCAGACACATGCAGGGAAATGAAAAGAGCTACAACTCACATCTTGGTAAACATATGGGAATTTCCATCGTCATAATGATTACTGTAGCTTCTTAATTCCACACATAACCCTAACATTAGCCACAGTCACCGGAAGCAACATCTTTTGGTTTTTCAAAAGCACAGAACAGCAAAATGTTCCCACTAGGTTAGAAGTGTCAGCTCTTTCCGTCCTTGTCGAAATCTTCACAATGATACAGAAATTTGGGAGGCGCACACACACACACACGCACACACAAGTAAAATGTGTAAGTAAAAGTGTTGTTAAGTGAAAATGGCAGGACTTTTTTTTTATCCTTTTAAGGACATTTAAAAAATATATATTTTTTTTTTATTCCCAAAACACACACACATGCACATATGTTGTCTTTCTTAATACTACTGTTTTTGCAGGTTTGTTTGTAAAATGTATTGAAATTTCTTTCTGTCCCTTTGGGTTTTTCCTTAGTTTTTCCTGAAGGGGAAAAAAAAACAGTTTTCCCCCAACAACAAAACACACACACACACACACACACACACACACACACAAAGCAATTGGACACAAATAAGATGGAATACTCACACAACAGAGATGTAAAACAACAGACAACAGATAAGTAACATTAAAATGACATAATATAACTTCTATATGCAATTATTATTCTTTCTAAATTAAAAGCATTCAGTTATTCAACTCTTTTATTGTATGTGTTTATGCTTAAAAGCAGATCTGCACTGTATATGGCTGCTTGTGAGTGAGTATGCATTGAGAGTGTGTATAGGCAGATTATTAGATACAGCATGTTACTATAACCAGGCATCCTTCTCCTGTAAACACACACACTAAAGACACACACACTGCTAAGGACTCAGTGGTGTGTAACCAATATTAAACAACCACAACACAGTTAATGGCTTCATAAAGAAACTGTATACACAATTACCTGGGAAGTTACTGTTGAGGTTAATTGTGAACGCACCTCAGAGTAGCAATCCCATTAAGACTGACACTTCAATATATCAAGACAAGACAGAGTACAATCCCCAGGTAATTGCAAAAAGGGCTCATGTGTGATCAAAGGCTGGTACCTCACTGGATATGCCTCACCATCTATTGTGATGCTGTTTTATATAATACTTTAGTAATACTCAGTAATGCTAGATGAGACTCAAAAGTAGAACGTCTCTCAGCCAATCAAATTGAAGAGTCTAAATTAACTGAGGTATAATTCCTATTGTTATTCTTAAGACCTCGTCTGGTAAAGTGGATGAGTAGATCAGTTGGACGTTAAACTTTGCGTACCTCTATGTATACCTGTATATTTTAAAATGAAATATCCCCTAATTTTTGTGAGCAGTGTATTTGTTTAGATGTGAAATTTATATATAGGGATTTCAAAAATACAGGTCATTGATGTGTTGATTTTCAAACATTGCCATGGTAGAACCCTAAAAGCAAAAGTGCTACACTGCAAGTGTGTTTACCTTTTGAAGAATGACACTTTAATGAGGGACTGCAACTTAATAGAGAGGAAGGATCAGATGATTGTGGACTCAATGGTGTTTGGCTAGGGGATGATCATTAATCACTGAAAGATCTCATGTTGCGCTAATGATAGGAGCAGTGTGTTGGGTGATGAAATAAGACGTGCAGCTTGGATTGTGTGTTTGTTTTGGGTGTGTTATGACCCGATGAGAACTTTTCTGCCTTGCCACATTGGGAATATTTAGCACATTCAAACAGCTTGCTACACTGTGTAACACAATGCTCAGATATGCAACCTAGGGACCTATGCAACCATATTCTAAGACCTTCAATGCTCTTTAAGTTTGTTGCAGTAAGAGGGGAAGGGTAATTCATGGCTAGTGGTCTACCTAAACCAAAAGTCCAGATATTTGGACATTTACACACTGCAAATTGGCATTTTATATTCTAAATTAAGGTAGCACAATGGCTCGGCATGTAGCACCTCTGCCTCACAGAAAGAAGATCCCTGAGTGGAGTGGCCTAGGTCCTTTCTGTGTGGAGTCTGCATGCCCTCCCCGTGTCTGTGTGAGTTTACTCTGGGTACTCCGGTTCCCTCCCACAGCCCAAAGACACTCGTGGTAGGTGAATTGGTGTATCTAAAGTGACCCTTAATGTGTGTGTGTAATGGAGGGAATGGATGGATTGGCATCGCAGCTAGGGTTGTTCCTGCTTTTTTGCCCAGAATTGCCGGGTGAGCACCGGCTGGCCCGCCACCCTGTGTGGATTAAGTGGAAGATAATGAATGAATATTCTAAATTAAAAAGACTCCTGAATTAAATAATGTTTTTAAAACTATTTAGGTAAATCTCCCTGGTGAGTCAGTTAATCTGTATGTCCCCTCTACAGAATTAAACCAACCTTGTTGTATATGACAGGCCATTTTTGGAGCCTGGTTAACAATTATTATATTCCATGTAAAATATTTATAGATGTTCATTAAAGAAAATTGGTTAATGAACCTTTTTATGGCAGCAAAGGACATGCTGGGACAAAAAATCTGCTTAAGAGCGCATCATAAATGTCATGCAAAGGTTTTATAGTCATGCTTTTTAATACATTTAACACAGACTATTAATCCGAAACACCGGTGACATATGGTATTTAATGGCATTATTTAATTCTAAAAGAGAATTAAAGAGATAGACAACTAGTCTTTGTTTATAAAAAATATACATTGTTGAAAAATACACAATATAGTATCATGAATATGTAGGCACTCCATCAAAGTGGTAGATTCTGCAGCATAGATGAACTCTGGCAGCAGAATGAGTCATGCCCAAGAGATCAGTGACTTCCTGTATGTTTATTTCTGCTCATGTACAGCTGCCCAAATCAAGTCCGTGCTCTTATTGGCAAGAAAAAGCATCTAGGAGCAACAGCCATGAAGCTGTATGCCATAAAAGCTGACTCAATGCGAACGCTGAGTGCTGACATATGTAGTGCATAAAAAATGTTTGCCAGGAGCAGATATTATATACTCACCAGACCAAAAATAGTCACGTGATTAAAATAGTGTTTTTCTTCCATAAATTATAACAAGAATTTTCTTTAAACAGATTTTTGCGACTGCTGGTAGACCCGTATGACCTTAAGCTTAAATACCCCTAGAAATTCAATTTATTCCATCAGACTTTGGCTTTTGGCACACCCAAGTGCAATCATTCCTTTTTTATAGTCATTTGCATTTGTTTTGTGACCCATGTTCCATATGTCAAACGAAACATTTACTGCACTGTACCACCTCTTCTCAACCTGTAGAATCCATTTGCACACCGAAGGTATTTACCCAAGGTAAATATACCCAAGGAATTTATAGCCTGATCATCCTCATGTAATGCCATCTGAAGGAGCCTGAACTTACCAACACCTTAAACGTGCCAGGTGACAAAATACAATAAAATAAATCAATCCTTGCCCATATTTGCTTGGTTTGACTGGTCTCTGTCACCCATTCCTGTTGTTACTTAGATTTGCATGCCCATGAGCCAACTGTGTGCAATGTGACTCAAAAAGAAGGAACCAGGTTCAAACGGTGGGACTGCATCTTTAAAGCTGTGGTCGGATAGACAAATCTGAATTACCATGGGGGACATTTTTTTTTTGCTCAATCTGGGCTTGACTTTAAAAGACGGTCTAATACCGTAAAGCTGTTTTTAGACAATGCTGCATTGTAAAAAGCGTTATGAAATGAATCTGACTTGATTTGATGATCTCACCAGTGTTATTTGATTCAGTTAAGTGAAAATTAATGCTGAAATCGAGTGGCATTTGACTCGATTGTTAACTTTGTGATGCAGTTTATGGAATATACTTGTATTTAGTCTCTTAAGCATGGCCTATAGATCTGTTTAATTGATTCATGATATTTATCAGTGGTGGAGGTGCTAGATTATTGACCAATAGTTCCTGGGTTCAAGTCTTAAGTCTTAAGGGCTCAAGTTTTTAACAAGTAAGACTGTACCAGCTGTAAGTCACTCTGGATTCTTGGTGTCTGCTACATGTTGTAAATGTAAATTTAAGTGTGGTTTCAGGGTTTAGGGCTTGAGGGGTAGATTTTAGGGATTTTCTTGTGATTAAGCTTGGCGAGACAGCACTTTCTCCTAATGACAGTTTGAGAGTGTGTTATGTAAGACTGGTGTAAATCTGAGCTATTTAAGCACAGGTAAAGCAAGCTGAGAATGATTTAGCTTCAGGCCTCAGATTACATTCAGGCTGAAACTTGACTGGGGCGAATCTCAGTATGAGATTGGGAGAAGACGACCCTCAGCTAACGTGTACCCTTGGCTTTGTTATTAGGCACACATACTGTTAAGGACATCTGTTTTTTTATGGATTGTAGCCCATCTGTTGCTATGCCCCCCATTCCATCTGTAGCAACAAGTGAGCTACATCCAACCTGTACACTAAAAAAGTCTCAATACCATTGTACATTCTGAGTAAACACACAAACAGTTGTACTTTTACAAGCCCAAATTAGAAAATGTTGGGATTGTACGAAAAATGCAAACCTTTACCTTATGCTTACTTTGATGTTTATTTTCCTGAAGAAAGTGTGATCCCAATATATTTTATGTTCATTTCTGGTAAACTTCAGTTGTTAATAAACATCCATGCCTTCCTGCATGTCCACGAAATGCTGAATTTGAGGAGCAAAGATGTGCAGAAGATCTCCAGTTTGTTAACAAATGCATTACAAAAGTATTTAAATGGTTAAAAAGAATGTTCCTTAAAACGATTGAAAGGGATTTTTTCCTCTACTGTGCATAATATCATTTTAAGTAAGCTGGAAGATTTCAATGTTTAAAGACTGCAAGCCTGAACTGAAGACCCATGATCTTCGATTCACAGATGGCACTGCATCAAAAACTCTCACTCATCAGTAGCTGATATAACTCCATGGGCAGAGGATCACTTTGGCAACACAAATACGGACCTCACAAATAGCACTTAAAATATTACTGTTCAAAAAGAAGCTTTTTGTTAAGTCCAAAAATGACACCCCTGGGTCCCATTTTGAGTCTTTCCAAGGTTTCTTCCTTCTATATTCAGGAAGATTTTCCTTTCCACTGTCGACCTAGGCTTGCTCAATTTTGGGATTGGCCTTTTAAGATAATATAATATTTGTAAAGCTGCTTCGAGGCAATCCACCATTGTAAAAAGCTCTATATCAATACATTTTACTTTGACATCGACCTGTGTGGGCTGTTAAAGAAAAGGATACGATACGTGTACTGGACTGCCTTACATGTGGAAAATATTAAAATGCAAAATTCAACATCAGCAACCCTGTGTTGTTGCACACCTCGAGGTGCAATTTCCGGAGAAATGGGACAACATAGCACCTGAAACACTTCATCGTTTGGTATCCTCTATGCCAAATACTTCAAGTATTGTGAGAATGAATGGCAAAATTACAAAGTGGTAAATGCTTTACTGCTCCAACTTCTGGAACATGTTGCAGGCTTGAAATACAGAAATGGATGTTAATAAACAATTGAAATGAAGTTAATGAAACTAAACATGAAATATCTCAGGTTCATGCTGTCTGCACTGAATAAAAGTCAAAGTGAGTGAGTATTAATTTTATTTACTAAAGAAACACAAGGATACATGTTTATTAGTGCTATTATATTTGAAATGGCCTTGTTAATTAATATTAACAACAGCGACGCATCACAGAACAAAGTATTGTGTGTGTGAAGGACGAGCCCTAAGGCTGTACGTCGTGATCCACAGTGACATAATGGATCAGGATCTGTGTTCTGTCATGGTGTCTCAAAC
>JAUZSU010091275.1:0-20045 GCA_034780255.1 Parotocinclus maculicauda
TGTTTCCTCTGGGTAGCTAACAAGCGTTGACAGCAAATTCCTCATAGCAAGTTCTCATATTGAAAAGGAAATGTCCAGATACATATGGAAAATCGCTTGAACTTCTTGACTTGCATCATTTTTTTCCTGTTGTTTGTCTTTCCTTTTATATAAACACAACTCCCGCCTGCACTTCTACAAATCCTGACAGTTTAATTTGTTTAACATGACAAAAACAAGCAGAGTTCTTCCAACACTATTCCTAAATTTAGTCTGAGTTGCTAATGCTTTTGCAAGAAAAGAATTTTGTTTCAGTTTCTGATGATGAACGATGGAGGTACAAAGTGCAGAAACATGACCGTGGATTGTACACATGGATTTTGTCTGGCTGAGATCAGTGTAATTTTGTGTAAACAGCAAGAGGACACCAAGGCCAGACAGATGGCCATGGCCGGTATGAGGGTGGGAAGTTGGGGCACCTTTAAACCATTTTAATCAGTATTCAATCCTTAGTATTTGAGTATAATTCCATTAATTGACTATGGCCAGTCAAATGTAATACGGCACATGATGGATGTTCCAAATTTACATTGATATTTAGTGAAATGCTCATATCCAGATTGACTTACACCTGATACCTCCTTACATTCCTAGCAATTGCTTATTAAATGCTCAAACAATGGCAAAACAATGGCATCTTGGCAGAGATGGGATTGGAACACATAGTCCAGTACCTTAACCATATGCCACCACAAATTTGAAAAGTTGCAAAATTGGTCTAAAAGTCAATGATAAAGCCGTTTCTAATACTATACTGCTCACAAAAATTAGGGGGTATCTCAGAATGATTATGAAGTAATTAAAACAGAAGCATTTGATTGTATTACATTAAAAAATATCATTAGAAAAGCAAATTGTTTGATTACACAAATGAGATGCAAAATTCGTTTTGGGGATTAAGTAGTAAGTGATATATTTATGGGGTGAACAGAAGCATGTCAAACTTGATGAGAGTGCCCCACACTCACTGTTCAGTAGGGGGTATGGTCACCCAAGACTGCCAAAACACACAGTGAAGGGGTATGGGGCATGGACAGTAATGGGGTATGGACAGGATCAGATTGTTCAGCAGTTCTTGTGGGATCTTCTTCATATTCATTTTGAAATATCCCTAATTTTTGTGAGCAGTGTAATAGAACATGCCTTCCTTGCAATATATGACGAAATAATCCCTTTCTGTCACTTTCCAAAAATCAGATGCCAGTAAAAAAAACAAAAACTTGACTATGGACCAGAAGGTCCAGGGTTCAAATCCCACCTGGCTTGGATTGTTGATAAGATGTACCAGTTGTAAATCGCTCTGGATAATGGTGTATAATAAATGCCTGTAAATTAACTATTTGCATGTGATAAAGTGGGACCTAAACAGAAGAGTCCAAGTAATGCAAAGATGCACGTGAACTCAGTGTAATATGATTGTAAAAAACAAACGCCAATGTGAAAGCAAAGCCTTCTCCAGGACAGTTTAGGCAGTTTAGAAAACCTGCCTTGCCACATTTGCTAGGACATATCTGGGGGAAAAAGAGGACGTATATTCAGCCTTTGTGTATGGCTAACAAAAGTGTGACCAATGCTTTATGCTAATAAGCCAGAAGCCTGCACGATGATATTTGCGTTTAAAGCTTTGCATTAATGCTTGATGTATGGCTGCTTTGTGTAATATTATACATAGAATTTTTTTGTACACCAAAATGTGAAACTTGTGGGAAAAAACGATATTTAGAACAAGTACTGCAAGGTGTACATCACATCACGCAAAAAGCGAAAGGGAAACGCAAGTTGCAGTGTTTGTAACTGCATGCTACATCGTAATTGTCCGTCATAATTGTATTGTTATTGGAAGTGCTTTTTTGATTTATTGGACTTGCTGATTAGGTTTGACTGCTTCTAAAAGCGATAAAAAGGTAAAGCCAGCATTATATGAAACACAGAACACAGTACACTAGGCATTACAGGTAAAGTCAGTTCAAATAAGCCTGTATTAGTGTGGACAGATCGTGTTACAACATGGCTAAAGCATCATCATAGCACACAGGTAACACTTCAGAGTGTCCTATTAATACATGTCAGGACTTTGTTATGATAAACATCACCTTGTCAGACCTCCCGACTCACAAAAGCAGATATAGCTGCAAAGTAGAGGCATGGTGCCCCAGAACTGTCATCCAGATGCCACAGATGCTGAAGCATGCAACGGGATAGAGAGCCTCAAACTCTGGTTTCTCTTCTGTCTCATTGTGAGGTTATTCTGCCCTGACAAGACTCATTCAAAACCATTCAGCATGGGAAAACAAAAGAAAGCTTGTTGCCCGTTCTCTGTCTGTAACACTTTTTACCAAATATATTAGCATTAACAAAAGATGGTGACCACTCTACGCTACATCCGTGACCACATTAAAGAAGGACATTTTACTACCAAAAGACTCATTTCATTTACAAAGAAGTAAAATTTATCTCACATGTCCATCAGGTATGTTGTTCTAAAGGGACATTTCACAGCGGGTGCCGTCTCTAAACACTTCTTCTATTAAACTTGATCTTTAGCTGGGATCCTGAACGTTCTGGGTATTCTCACTAACACAAACAGTTCTTAGGAAAGGACTAAATAGTGAAAATTCACAGATCATCTTGCACCTTTGTGTAATGAATTACTAGCTTTTATACAGCATAAAGAATCACTCACATTTAAGTGAATAAAAATGGTGAATAAGAGCCTGAGTTCATTTAGCTAATGCGTTCCTGTGAATGGATGACGCTGTCATGCCCAGGGGAGTACTTTACAGCTTAATTTAATTAACGATAACACTCAAGTCAACTCCGTGTTCCTCGGCACTCCCCTACAGCATACACACTCCTTGTTTGTGTCTTTCTCAGAGAGCCATTTGTCTAAGGACGCTCCCTGTATCATACATACCATGCAGCAATCAACCATTGCTGCTTTCTTGGTCAAATTGCCATTTTGTAAGCTTCATTGCCTGCAAACATATTCCAGAGCTTTGGGACAGCCTTTTGGCCCTCTGTATCCTCCTAGTATGGACCATCTGGTCTCCCATGGGCCATTCTCTTCATTTTCCCATCCGGGGAGGCCAGCTCCCAGTGGCCAGAGGGGCACTCTGATTAGCATATAGGTCTGTCTGACTAGACAGTCTCTAAAAGCCTCGTTTTTAATACCCTTAAATATTTTTTTTAATTAAAAACTTAGTATAGGGCATTAGTGTTAGTATAACTTAAAATAAAGTGTAGTCACACAATCCAAAAACAGCCTCAATAAATAAAAGTACAGAACGAACTAGTTACTGTATGGTACAAGTTCTTCCTTTGTTGGATAATTGTACTTGTAAGTGTTTTGGAGATTTTTGTAATGCAGTTATAAATCTTTTTATACATCTATTTTATAATAAAAACAGGCAGACAAGACTGATAAGACATGAAATAACAAGTTAATATTAAGTTCATGACATCTTTTGAGGACTTACACAAACACAAGAGGATCTGGAAAGGTGTCAAATTATGCACAAGCCAAATTATGTTCTTTTGTTTTATTTCTTTCTTTAAAACAATATTTTTTTAAGTTATGCAATATTTTTGGCTCTGGTGGCTCATGGTTAGAGCCAGCTATTGGAATATGTAGTTCCTGAGCGCTTGGGTACGAGTTTAGGGTGGGGTGCACTTTGATGGACCGCATGGGGTCCTGTTCTGGGTTTACCTCTCAGTGCAATCATTGAATTTGGGGTTATGTTTCATACCCTTCCATGTGATTCTGACCTTTTTCACATTTTAAAAAGAAATTTTAATTATTTTTTTGTAAACAGAACATTGAACGTTTATGGTGGTCCTGGTGTCGCATTCACGAAAGCTGTCTTAAGAAAAAGAACTTGTGAAGGTTTATAAGACAAACATTAAGAAGTCCATACACATGCTCTTTAATGCAATTCTAAAACGTTCTCAAGTATTATAAGAAAATCTTAATTATTTCCTTAAAATGTTCTCATGTAGGCTATGTTGGAGTTAAGTTGCAATATCCGGTGTGGGACACATTTTGAATTCGGATGGCAACGATAGAAAAACATCAAACCAAGTATTTTAAGTTTTAGCAAAATCCTGGAAATGTGGTTAATAATAGAAAAAAAAATCCTTCTAGGAAAATACGATAATTGTAATAATGAAAAACATAAGATGAGGTCCAGGGTTCAAATCTCACATCTGGCAAGCTGCCACAGTTCGGTCCTTGAGCAAAACCCTTAACCCACAACTGCTTGGATTGTAAGACTGTATCAGTTGTAAGTCGCTCTGGTAAATGCTGTAAATGTAAAATTTGTATATAAATTAGTTAAATATAATAGAACGCAATTAGGAGACACCTTAGGACACCTTATTGAATCTGGTACCTGACAAATCATCATGATTTTGCACTGCAGGAATATAATTGTTGTACACTAACAACCTAACCTTTATAGTACCTTTAGAGTAATTTGTCACTGCACATCCTGATAATGCTCTGTTAGCTGAGACTAATGATAGTTAAACTGCACAAGGCTCAAAGAACTTCAGCATGGCCAAACGGTCTGGAAATGGTATGCTGTCCCGTCCCATCTGCATCGTGTTTCAAAAAGGCAAACGAAAGAGTTCATCCAAAGTTCAGAAGAGAGATGCATTCAAGCCATGTTTACAGGCACCACCACTTACTCAAGATGGCTATAGTTAGGATTAGAAACCAAGCATATAATTTCTAAATAAATACAGTTAACTTAGCATTTTCAGTGATTAATCTCCAAGAAAAACAGAACATGTGCCATGACTGGCTTTCTGCAGCCGTGGCAACCTCCAATTCAACCTCCATCAAATGATCGTTTGCAGACGCTCTCATGCAATACTGCCCAGATCAGTGACATCATGTGTTTAAATTTATAAGCGGGTGGTCATGTGGCAGCGGCTTTAAAGGGAACCTCTGGTATTGGGACCACATGAAATATTCCACATGTGCAGAGTTGTATGGTGGCTTCCTGTCGACCTCCCTCGGATCTTTGAAGTCAAATTTTGACTTTGGAGTTTGATAGCTAATTGATTTGTTTATAAATTCCAAAGTTCATTTCTCTCCACTATATGAACTTGCAACATCATCAACTAAGGAACAGTCTAAGAAATTGGATGTCATTTTTGGGGGACTACAAACTATTGACTTTTACACAACGACGGTTCAAGAGTAGAGCAAAATTTCTCAGCTCTTGTAAATTGCTTTAACCTTGAGGACTTAGGAATTCCTACAATGCTTGTGATTATTCTCTCTTACACAAACTTTATAATGGGTGAATCCACTTTCTAAGCTCTTGCTTCAGAGGCTGATGTTTTTGGCAGAAGGGAATCTTGGATGGGACTTTGAAAAGGTCTCCATAACTTGCTTAGCTCATGCTTGCCACAGTATGATTACGTCTTAAGGATAAGTGGCTTAATAGGCTTAAATGGGCAATCACTTGAATTGGACTCTATTGTAAATGGCCTGTCAGTCATCTAGCCCATGACAATTCATTCTGCAACACTCAGGAGGCGTTGGTGCCTCAGGATAATCAGGCTGGAATGTTTTTCGAGTTCTGCTTTGTGATTTCTAACTTAACTGGAAGTGAAGAGGTGTGAGCTACCCTGACGGTGGGCTTGCAGATCACAAGTGTGGTTTTATGTGCATGGAAAAATGATTGTGTTCTGGCTAGATTAAAATGGAGCCATTGTAAAATGAATATGAACAGGATCCCACCAGAACTGCTGGACATTCTGATCCTGTCCATGCACCGTCACTGTCAGTGTGTTTTCGCAGTTTTGGGTGACCATACACCCTACTGAACAGTCAATGTGGGGCACTCTCGTCCAGTTTGACACTTATGTTCACCCGATTAATATATCACTTACTACTCAATCACCAATTTGCATCTCATTTGTGTAATAACTTTCTTTGACTTTTGATTTTCTTTTCTGATGATCATGTTTAATGAAATAAAACAAGATCCTTTTTTTTAAATCGCTTCACATTTATTTAGAAATATCCCCTATTTTTGGTGAGCAGTGTAGATAGATGTAGATTCCTAAGGCATTTGAATATTTTCTACATTTCGACATGACAATCCATTGAACTATTTATTATTTTTAATTGTTTAGAAAAAATGTTGTTTTCACAGCAACTGTAATGCAGTTCCCCTTTAGAAAAGGATTTACACTTTTTATACACAACTTACACACAAAAGAGACACTTTAAATTCTTACAAAAACACCTTCAGAGATCAGCACTGGGTCGTCAAATGTTCATACACACATACTGTCTTCATATTCTACTAATATTCAAGACTTTCTCTTGATATTCCTATCAACTACTTAGCTTTAACAAAACAACTTGGCATTGATGGTTCCTTCCTCTTATGTTGATGACTGTACTCTGGCTTGGGGCACAATTCGGTTGCACCTGGGATGTTTTTGAAGCTTGCATTAGTGCTTGTAAAGTGTCTTTCAAGTGGTAAAGCTCTGATTCAACAATTTCACTTCGCAATGAGAAAAGTGATGGGTGGTAACGGGACGGAATGGGCAGGACCTTATTGGCTGCACGACAGCTAGCTCACCTTCTGTTGTTTTTTGATAACACATCCAGACTAATTTGGTGCTTGGTCTGTTTGATTCCCAGCCCAGAATAGAGAGTGAGAATGAGGAATGGCAGCCAGCCTCAAACTGGGGTGTGCATCAAGCTTGGCAGACAATTGTATTTTCTTTTTTACGCTCAGGCTAATGTGGGTTGAAGGTGACACTAAAGTGAACATGGTGGGTGATCTTACCATTACGAAAGCGCGTGCAGTGCGAGTTATGACAGTTCTCGATTGTACAAAAAGCCTGCAATTACAGGTGCGGTTTAGATAATCTTACGGCAATGTTCCACGCTGAGGTATATTTATATAATTGATGATATTGCACAAGAGCATACCTGTAGAGCATCTCTATAAGAAATCGTTCACTTTAAATCCTCTTGTAAGTTTTGCGAGTTTGGAAATGAGATACGAGACATTTGTTTCCAGCATGGCCTCAACCCTGATCTGCTTCATGTCGCTGACTGCAAAAACACATCCCATAACTTCGCACGTGAATAAAAGTCAGGGCTTCGTTTTGTTTTGTTTGTGTACGCAATGCTCACAAAAATTATTGGATATTTCATTTTTCATTCCCATTTTTTTATGAGCAGTATATCATAGATTTCACTTGCTCATCTCTTTACCTACTTAGCAAAAGTGTATAAAGTCTTGAAAGAACACAGCTTTTCTTAAAAAAATTAATCTAATACATTGCTTACAAAAAATAGGGTATATTTTATTGTTTTATTAGCTAATGTTTGTGAGCAGTATATTACACACAATACTGTGAGGGGTGTGTGATTTGAATGAGGTAAGAATGGGGCAAAAATAGCCATTGCTTCGAAAAGCAAGCAGCTCAGCTACAGTATCTTTCAAATGGATAACAAAACTGCTAAATAGAAAGGTATGTGTAAGGTCCTTCCCTCCCACCGACCCCACCACTGCGCTCTGATTGGTTGCCTCACAGAACCAATCACGTGCAAATACTAGAGTATTCATTGTGATATATGTAGTAAATAGTATGTCTAATTACTACCCAGACCCAATAGATGTTCTAAAGTTTTTGGGTTTGAATCCCAAGCTGGGCTTGCAATAATGAAGCTTTGGGGTGTAATTACAAATTTAAACCCCATACTAGACAGCAGTGATGTGAGGATTGTGTTGTTGTTTTGTTACATCTCAGTGATGGCAGCAACAACACAGATAACAAAGGAACCTGGCAATCTGTATCCTGCCACAAAATCTGGAGGGGTAGAAAAATGACATTGACTTGAAAGCATGGGCTCTCTGAGAGCTACTGTGTGTAGTATGTAGGAGTTTATTGAATAAGTAGCTTGTGATTTAGACATTGCTGATATGGAGTATTTTGTGCTCTGGGTCCTGGTCACCAGTACATCCTGGTTTGGTAAGTATGATGCTCAGCAGAAAGGGACATTAGGATAGTGATTGTTCTGGTCTCAAGCATCAGGTGCTGGTGTAGTGGGTGTTATTAGATGTTTAGTATCAGTTTTGCAATGTACACCATTTTATTGAATTGGAATAGCAGCCATTCGGTCCAAATATAAACCATGATAACCACGATGTCATGTAAATATATATAAACATGTAAAGTCTTAAGCAAAAGTTTGGACACCCCGTGATAATTTGCTTTAATAAATTATAAGAATGTAATGCACACTTAAATATTATGTGTTTCTCCAAATTTGTAATGCATTCTGACTTTAAGAATCCATAGTAACTTCCAAAATGGCAAAAGAATAAATAAAAATAAAGTCTTAGGCCTGCATTACATTTGATGTTTTCAAGTGGTTTAATGAGAACTTGAATCGCCCCTCCATAGAAACTCTTTTCCACTAATTTTTATTCCAATCTTTGTGAGCTTTAGCATACTTTAGACTTTTCACCGTTCTCCTTTCACAAAACACGGTTTCTTGGCTGCTACCCTTCCAAAAATGCCATTCCTAATCAAGCTTCTTCCACCGGATGACTTTTAGAGCATCATGAACTTCAGGGACATTTCTATTGGATAAAGGTCAGGACTTTGACTTGGCCATTCCAAAACATTAACCCATTATTTTAAACCATTTCTTGGTAAAACAGCTCATGTGCTTTGGGTCGTTGTCTTGCTGCATGACTCACTTCTCTCTTGATATTCAGTTCACGGAAACATATCCAGACATTTACCTTTAGAATTTGCTGGGATAATTCAGAATTCATTGTTTGTCAGTGATGGAAAGCCGACCAGCAAAACAGAATTAATCTATGGTGCTACCACCTCCATGTTTTACTGCTGTTTTACTTTCATGCATCACTGTAGGTGAATATAACCCAGGACACTCAGGTTCACCATGTTATTTTTATTAGGTGCTGTGATGTATTTTGAACAGCCTGCATTTAGAGGAAAATTTCTCTTTCCTGAAGACATGGGTGCAACAGCCTCGACTGGCCTAAACATCTGAAAAGGTGCCTGTGATTATGAAAGGCCTCAGGGTATAAGCAGAGGAAATAGTACTTTGGTGGGTGGAGCTGGGTGGATGGATTCTGATGGAGGGAACTATTTTTTTCCCCCTTGAACCACTGCCCCCTTAAACGTCTGTGTATGGGAATGCATAGGTGTTGTAATCTCTGGACATGGTAAATGTAACACTCTCATAGTCCTTGCTGTGATGGTATAATAAATAAAATCACTCCCCGAGCATCTTTTGTTTCATGAAATGACTCCCAGTAGGCATGGTGTTGGGTTTTTCCTGATATCCTGCATTTAGTGTGGGTCTTAATCACAAATCCCAGCCTGTGTGTATAAGTTGTGGACAAGAACGCACCACTTTGGTGTGTGTGTTAGTGTGTTTGATAATCCCCCCACTGCTAATAGAAGCCAGGTGCTGTGTGGAGACTGTAAATGTTTTCCCATGGATTTCTGAGGTTGGCCGGGCCTTAATAGATTCTGACTTGACGGCATTACATGCTTTGTCATACAGCGAAACAATAGCGTTCACATCCCCCTCTCCGGCCTCTCCTCATAAACTGTAGTGCTCTTTGTGTTTGTTAGTTGACATGAGCTTTCAAGGGCAAACCAGGAGCGACATGCTAACTTTAGGATTGTGCCTTTATTGTGTCATTATTTAATCTGCATGTTCCACTCATTTGCTCTGTTCATCATTGTCACTCCTACCCAAAATAAGCAAAATATACTTAGTCTGGTTACAGTACAGACCTGCAGCTTTAAGACCCTCCCCTCTGTTGTTGTCCTATCCCCTAATCTAAATGCAGATATATACCACATGTGTGGGTTTGCTGGAAAACTGGAGACTGGAGCTTGGGAATATTCAGTCAGGAAATTTATAGCGCATGCCTCAGACGGGCTCGGGTGAGACGGGGCGGGGGGCAGGTTCCACGCCTTGAATCCATTAAGACAGGAGTGTAATCCCCCCAGGATTCATGGGGCCTGTCCTGAGAGTTACAGTCCCAACAAGAAGGCCAATCAGGGCTCAGAGAAAGCAAGGCCTGAACATCTGGGCTTTTTCCCATCTAAGCTCATTGGTCAGTCTGCAGCACTGGGCTTAAAGGAACAGTAGAAACAAATCTAAGTGATCAAATGGGGTTTTAGTTCTGTACATTATTCAATGTACAGAACACATCAGTCTGATAGAGGTTAAACAGCTATCATGGAAAATCAGGGTAGCCTGTGCAGTACAGTGTTTTATATTATATATGTGTAATTCACATTATATGAGTAAGTCAGTGAAGTCTTTCAAAAACACCAAATACTCAGTTAGCAGTCAGCATGACCAGTTAAAAATATGCTCAGATTGGGGATGCACATTTTGTGAATTTCAGTTTCTTCAAAGACTGAAGAATAAGAAGAATAAAAACAAACCCTATAACTGAGAATTCAATAGAAAACCTCTCCCAATCACATTTGACCTGAAATTATGTAACCCTAAACCTAACCCGAGTCCCTAACCCATGTCCCTAACCTAACACTAGTCCCTAATCCTAATCCCAAACCCCTAAACCTAATCTCAGTCCCCACACTTAATCTCAGCTCCTAAAACCTAAACCCAGTCCTTAGACCTAAACCCTTCCCCAAAACCAAATATGGTCCCCAGACAAAATAATAAACACACACGTAAATCAAATCACACACAGGTGAATGCAGCTCCTATATGAAGTATTTCGGGTATCTCCTTGGACCTGAAAAAAAAAGGATTAAAGTAATTGTTTTAACAATGATTTTAATCCCAACCCTAACCCCAATCGTAAACCTAACCCCAGCCTTAACTCTAACCCCAACCCTGACCCAATGCTAACCCCAACTCCAACCCCAATCCTAACCCCAACCCTAACTCCAACCCTAATCCCAACCCTAACCCTAGCTCCAACCCTAAACCTAACCCTAGCTCCAACCCTAAACCTTAACCCCAACCCTAACCCAATGCTAAACCCAACACGAAACCCTAACTCCAACCCTAATCCCAACCCTACCCCCAATCCTATCCTAATCCCAACCCTAGCTCCAACCCTAACCCAATCCCAACCCTAATCCCAACCCTAATTCTAACCCTAATCCCAACCTTTACTCTAACCCTTACCTCTAATTCTAATTCCAATCCCAACCCAACCCTAATCTTAACCCTAATCCTAATCCCCAACTCTAACCTCAATCCTAATCCCAACCTTACTTCCAACCCTAACCCTAATCTCAACCCTAACCCTAACCCGACCCTAATCCCAACCCTTACTTCTAACCCTAATTCCAACCCCAACCCAACCCTAATCTTAACCCTAATCCTAACCCCAACCCTAACCTCAATCCTAATCCCAACCTTAATTCCAACCCTAACCCTAATCTCAACCCTAACCCGACCCTTATTCCAACCCTACCCCTAACCCTAACAATTTTATATTAATGTAGTGTAAATTAATAAAGAACAATTATAAATGTGGCATGTTTTAAAAGGCATAACCTACATTAATCCGGAGTGTAAAGATGTGTAGATGTCCAATGCCTAATTTAAGAAAATTCTGGATCATATGTCCTGTAATAACCACCTTAAATATATCCAATGCTGTCATTCCTTATCCATCTGATAACTGAGAAATTAATGAGAAATAATTGCAGCAAGGTTGACTTTTAAATTGTTGTCCAGGCCCAGTGTGCGTGTCTGGTAATTAAACCATTGTTAGAATTATTCTATCATGTGAATGTTTTAATTTATATAGTAAATAAATTACTTATTAGACCAAATAGATTGCAAGTGTGGAATTTATCCTGCTGGCTTTAATTGGTTGGTATAGTTTAGGGCATTTTTTGTTTGCAGGATTAAAATGTTATTATATAGGTTTCACCTTTAATAATAAAAATGGATAGAATGGATGTTCTTTTAGATTTAATCTAGTGACTTCTGATTAAGTCTGATATAAACAGGGAAAATCACTATATCCAAAAGGTGCTGCCTTACTGTGACTAAAACTACAACTAAACTAAAACGAATAATCATTATTTTAGGCTGTATATTATCTTAATCTTTTATTTTGCTAAATATATTATTACATGTGATAATGTTTATTAATATATACCATATATAATGAACATAAAGTGGCATATTTGTTCCTATGTAATGAAAATGAAATCTTAATCTGGTCTCGTCTTGAACTCTACTGGCCTCTGACTCTGTGTCACAGGGTTTTGGTCTTGACTCTGTGTTGACGGTCGTGACTGTAACAGTCCCTATTGAATTCAGATCCGAAATATATACCCTCACCCCCCCACCCCCCACTCCACACGATTGCATCCACTCCCCACCTTCCTTTACCGTTAAAGATAAAATAGGTTCTGTTCATAATGTTGCCACCAAATTCTGCAGCAAATACTGAGCTTCATCAAACCAGCTTACATTTCCTCAGTCTTAGACTGTCCAGATGTGGTGAGCCTGTACCCACTACAGCCTCAAATTTCTGTTCTTGGCTGACAGAAATGAGACTTGAAGTGGTCTTTTTGCTGATGTATCAAGCAGAAGTTGTAGGTTCAATGGGTTGATCCTCTTTGGCTCACCACAATTGAATAGAGTGGTTGCCTGATTTACCATTCAGCCATTCATCATCAGCAGTACATTTTCCCCCTTTTTGATGATTTATGTGAACATGACACAAAGCTACTTGCCTCTATATACACGATTTTATGCATTTCATTGCTTCTGCATGATTGGATGAATAGATTACTAGACTAGAATAGACTACTTTAGTGTGCAAGAGCAAGTGTTCATAAACAAGTGTTCAATTAGTATACCCATAATCTTGGTTTCCAAGACCCTGGTGCAACACACAACATAAACAATACAACATAGAGAAAACCACAAAGTGTGAAAAATGCAATGACGTTTTTCTCAAGGCCAGATTATTGTACACAATACAAAATAACACAATACAATAATTATACAGGATAGTTCAATACATGCTATGTGTCCAGCTGAGCAAAATGAAGATGATTCATAAAACTGTAATTTTATTTATAATACTGTAATTTTTTTAATACCTAAACATAGATTCTGCATTGGACTGTAGAGCCACACAGGATGTATTACGAACCTGAACCCAGTGTTTTAGGAATAGGCTCTAATCCCTCTGTGAACCAGTTCTTATTGAAGATTAATTAATGTTTGTTTGTTTATCTGAGGGTTATGAATGGTTTGGTACCTATCATTGAAATTGAGGGATTATACCCTGGACAGGCAACCAGACATACTCACTGGAGTCCATCACACACTTACCAGTTTGCACTTACTCACATTAAGGTCCAGCTATCAGTATCCAATCCAGCTACTGGCATGTTTTGAGGTAAATGAAGCCAGAGAAAACTCAAACAGACACTAAAATATACAGCTAATAAAATAAAACCATAAACAATACATAAGTGACCTATAATTCTCACAATATACTCTTGAAATAAGACTGACTTTGGAACCATTGCTGAGTTCAGGGAAATATGAAAAGTTATGACCCTCGTACTCTGGCTTATAAGACTTATCAACAATGAGTACATGTTAAGCCTGACTTTACAAGTAGCATTAAGTCAATATACAGTCTTATGCAAAAGCATAGGAACAACTTTTTTGTTGTTTACATATTCTCTGTAGATAAAAATCAACATGTTTTAATTAATACAGCTTAAACCTTGCATTTTCCACTGCAAACATTCGGACACGTTTCCAGATGGTTTGTAACATCCCAGAGCCAGTAAAGGTCATGATTCACTTCATGCAAGTCGGAGTCAAGTCTTAAGTTTGTGCCCTCTGAGTTTAAGTCTTTTTTCCTGACTTCTTATTGGTACGTTTTTAAGTTTATTAAACTGCAACAGTTGTAGATGTGCCAGTCCTTTTTCAAAGTAACTGAATAAAGCTTAGAGAAATCCGAGACACTGTTGTGGAAATGGCACGTCAGACATTCCCATTTTATGACTAATTCATTGTGGTTCCTTACATGTCAGCGCTTTATTGTGAAATCATGCAGCATTATTAAACCTATTCATCAGATATTATTTATCCTCTCAAAACTGAGAGCTAATTCATGTGTGTACACGATGTAAACAAGCTGTCACAACCGTGGCAGAATCGTACAGGGTAATCCCTGCTTAAAGTTTTTTTAAAGCTCTTTCAATTTGTATGAGCTCAAACTTGTTTAGATGAAGTGCCAGCAGTGCGTATATTTAGCTGCGTTCAGGGCAAAAGTGAAAGTGATTCAGAGAGTTTGTGACTGTTTGAAGAATAGATAAGTGCTTGATTGGGCATTGCCAAAACAAGTAACTCCATTTAGTATGGAGTGGAGAGTAGTTCACATACTGATGGCCACATCCGGCCCTTACATCAACTATGACTTCCTGTGAGTCTGTTCTACGGTCTAGCCAGAATAATCTTTTCTGAGATAACAGCAGGCTAGAGTTTATGTATCGTGAGTACAAAACATGAGGGATCACAAAGGGATGATGCCAATGGGTCTTAGCTCTGATCAAGGAAGAGATATATGTAAGCTCCTTGTGATAAGCTGTGATTTAGGGCATAATGGATAATGGATAACCATAATTTTAATATATTGAAACTGTTTTTATAGTTTGGCCCAAGAGTAATTCAGGCAAGTCATAATGATATACAATCTGCCTAAACAACTGCAGTTGTTATGTTCAGCATCATTTACGGGACAAAGTATTTCAATTAAAAGTGTGTCCAAATGAACAGTATATAATAATAATAATAATAATAATAATAATAATAATAATAATAGAGAAGCACGGTGGCTCAGTGGATATCACCACCGCCTCACAGCAAGAAGGTCTCGGGTTGGAGCAGCCTGGGTCTTTTCAGTGTGGAATCTGCATGTCCTCCTCGTGTCTGCATGGGTTTACTCCGGGTACTCCGGTTTCCTTCCATAGTACAAAGACATGCGTGTTAGGTTAAATGGTGTCTCTAAATTGGCCCTTTGTGTGTGACTGTGTGTGCGTGCCCTAAGATGCGTTGGTGGCCCGTCTAGGGTTTTTCCTGCCCCCGCGCTAAGAGTTGCCGGACGGGCACCGGCTGGCTCGCGACCCCGTGTCGATTAAGAGGAAGATAATGGATGGATACGGATGAATAATAATAATAGTAATAATAATAATAATAATAATAATAATAATATTAATAATTATCATAAAAGTAAGTATAAAACAATAACAGTAACATTTATTATAAAAAGGATTATGGTAATAATTATTGTTAACTATTATTATCAAAATTATTATAACAATAATTGTTTTTTATTATTAATGTTAATATTATTATTATTATTTTATTAATATGTTTTTGTATTAATAATTATCTCTACCGCTAGTACATTCATAATTACTAAGGTAATAATGATAATTAAATGATCATAAGTGTTATTATTTTTGCATTTGTAAAAATAAATACAATTTAGAACCTAATAAAAATACAATAACATTAATAAAAGTAGTAGATTTAAATAGTATAAAATAATTATATTATTTATAATAATATAATGAATATTTACACTATTATTATTATTATTATTATTAGTAGTAGTAGTAGTAGTAATAGTATTTAAAATAATAATACCAATAATTTGTATGTTTATGATATTATTATCATACAAGTTTTCATTCCTAATGAACTTATTCAAATTGAGATTTGTGCTTGTTTCATGTGAAGAACTCATGAACATGTTCATGTTGAAGGCCACTCGGATGGACTTGTTGGACTGGAATCCAGCTGCTGACAGGCTGCTGATGTGCTTCTCAGATCGAATGAGACAGGTTGTCTGGTTGTCCATAGCTGAGCTGGCTCTACTGAGTGTCCTGCTGTCTGTCTGCACTGAGTAAACACAGCTGAAAATAGAGTGGCTTAGTGGAGAGGACACTATTTTGTCAGACTGACCTCATAGATGTTTGTGTGTAATCAACCATCCTGAATTGGTATGGACTCTCCTGAACGAGTGCCATTTCACGCTTACACCAATTTAGCATCCAGAAATAATCTACAGACACTATCTCTCTTAATGAGAGAAGTACACAAGAAAAAAAAATTACATTCCAATTCTACTCTTAAACACTTTTAGCAGTAATTAATATTACCCTGATTATAAAAAATCTGTTAAATTAAAAATAGATAAAGTAACTTATTAAAAGTATATGGGAGAATCTTTCTCTTTGATTTCCTTAAATGATTAAGTCTTGTGAATACACCTGTACATATCTTTGTACAGAATAAAGAGTCTGACTGTTTTCTAGGCCAAAACTTGAGCTTGATGGACTTATTGGTGGCCTTCACGGTTTAAGCAGGAGCACTGTTGAAAAATAACTGCTATGGGAAGCAATTTTTTTTCTGCAATATTCCATGTACTCCTAAGAATTAGTTAATACCAGCAGCTGAAAAGGCTTTCCATGCATTGGCACCTCCATCTCCATGTTTAATGGTAGTATGATTCATTCACTGTTGAGATGCATTCACTGTTGTGTTTCTCACCATCTTCAGATCTGGACCATCACCATGCAACTCCAATTGTGATCAATTTATACAACTGAATGGAAGCTGAAAGCTCAATCACTGTAAATCATTCATTTGTTCAATTTATTTATCCTGGTCCTGATTTCTGTACAATTTAGAAGGTGGTCTTATCTGCTTAAAGAGGCTTTCAGGTTCTTTATTTCAAGCAACATCATGTGTTGTTTTAAAGTGTTGACCGATTCGTTACTGATACTGAATCAGAGATTTGCTGTGCCTTTAGGGTCTTGTAAATTTCAGAATAGCTTCAGTTGGCTTTACGAAGACCAGCCAGATGCTTTCTGAAAGCAGCTTCTGCATGATATTATTCTTTTATGGAACACATTTTCTCACTTGTTTACCTTTGGAGTCACAAGGCTGCATAATGTAGACCTCTACCTGCAGATATCTGTCTCTCTTGGCAGAGGGGAGGCTGTTTTTTGAGGATTCTGAACACCCATACTTTTTATTTGGGTTTTATATCACAAATTTTAATCTTTTCATGGCAAAAATGTCTTAGTTCTTGCTAATTTTTATTATTATATTTTAAATAATGGTTTTAATCAGTTACATTATTTAATACTCATTATATTACATTTTTTTATTCTTTATTTTGTATTATATCTGACAGTATATGTAAAGGCCGTTAATCCAGTGGAACTAAAACATTGTTTCACTAACCCTAACCCTACTTTTGTAACTTATTATTTTATATTATTCATTGTCACATTTCTCTCTCTCTCTCTCTCTCTCTCTCTCTCTCACACACACACACACAGGTGAAATGAAATTCCACACCTATGTATTGTATCTGTTCTCACCACCATTAACTCTGGTTCTTTCTGTTCCTCTGTATATAGCTGCAGGTCGAAACTCACTGAACATATTATAGTATTGACTATCGCTTGCTATTGAAATGTACAAAGCTAAAGTAATCGAATTGACCTTTCCTTTCGCTGAGTGACCAGTCAGCGCTGTCTCCACGCCAAGCATTCCATGGCAAATCCCACATGAGGAGAAATGTTTGGCCCCAACCTTTGACCTTTGACACATAAATGGAGGGAGGCAGATGCTATCCATGTTCTCCCAGGAGGTTTTTCTCATCGGATGGCTCTATTGCAGAATGAGACGAAGAAGCTGCACTGCTCTTTTTGTTCAAAATGATTACAGTAATATGATTGGCAGATTTAGAGCAGCTGTCTTCAAACCTCTCAAAGGTAGAAAATGAAGAATAACGTGCCATATGTCTAATGATGATTACGGCGCACAGCGGGACGCCAGCTCTGCTCTGTTTCAGTGAGCAGAAATTAGGGGCTGGCCCCATCACTCGGCCTAAAATGATTCATAACTCCATCTGTCTCCTGTTTCCGTTCTCGCCCACCTCTTTTACCCTAGACATCTCAGTTTAAGCCCAGGCTATTCAGATTTCTGACAGTAAACCATAACACAGAGCCATCTCAATGGTCTTATAAAGAGAGAGAGAGAGAGAGAGAGTGAGAGAGAGAGAGAGAGAGAGAGAGAGAGAGATAGCACTCCACAGGTTCATTCATTAAATTAAGTGTCTGCACTTATTGCTCCCATGGCTCGTTTAAGGATAAAGCCAAGTTTTCCCTAGTTCTCACATGAAGTCATTTCCTGATTTCAATTTAGCAAAACCTGCATTTGATTCTTTCAGTGAAACAGATACTACTGTATAAGGTATGTGCCATTTAACAGACATCTGATTAACTTATGCTTGTTTTAACAACCAAATTCTTAACAATTATAGCAAATTAAAATAGGGAAACAAATTACGTCTATTATTGTGATGCAACCATAAACAGCTGGTCAAATTAAAAAAGGTTTAGCATGAGTATATTTACTGGCACACAGGGATACCTAGAAGTGCCAGGCACCAGTTATTTGACTGCTGTGACTTCCTACTAGTAGTGATACGCTAGTTTACATATTTAAAAAAAAGTGTTTAACAGGTGCTTTTGAATCACCTGTTCTAGAAATTAGTGTTTCTTTAATTAACCATTTTTGGTTGTACCTGAAGAACCACAGTGTTGTGCAGTTCCTGGAAGTGACATATTTAACAGTTTAATCTTTGGATGCTAGTTGGTAGCGTTATCTCTGGCATGTTTAAGTAATGCAGTTATTAAATGGCTCATAACCGTGTTTATATACAGGGTGAGTCAAAAGACACAAGGTGAATTAAAGTCACTGGACAAGTCTCACCATTGTTGAGATTTCTATTGGGGATTTAACAGTCCTGTTTAAAATTGATGATCTTTCTGGGTGTATGTTCTGGGGCTATGATACGGCAGCTGCGTTCCTCGGACATCAGAACCATCAATTCCATCTTCAGTTACCTGTTACGAACAACAAAAAAGTTTCGAAATTTGAACCACAAGAGATATTGCAAATCTAACTGCACCAATTGAATTCTGGTCTTCTTTGATATGCTACATGACCACCTTCCCATTGGAAATGCTTGCCCTCGATCCAAGATTGCAGCTTTCAAGATGGCAGCCATGCTCTGGACATAGCCTAAAAGATAGGCTGCCTCACCCATAACTTGCTGGGGTATTCAAATAAGTCATTTCCCATTTCCTTGAAATAAAAGAGCGTCTTGTGTCTTCCATCTATATCCACCCTCTATATGTGGATATACAGTATATGTGCGCTGGCACCTCTGGTTGGCACCACTTGATACTAACTCAAGACCCATCACATGTAGCGCTGAGACTCTTGAGGCTGACGCTTCTTTGCGGAGGTAACCGGAGAACCAAGAGAAAACCCACACAGATATGGGGAGAACATACAAAGAACCAAGGCAGGGATCTCTGAAGCTGTGAGTTCATAGTGCTAACCACTGCGCCACAGTACTATCGCATGACACTAATAACAACAATTTCTCCTGGGGGCCATATGTGCCCACAAGGATAGAAAGACACAAATATTTGTTTTTACCTTCTGGGGAGATTTAGGGGTTGGGGGACTTCTTGTTTACAAAAACTTTAACTATATTATCAAGATATGGCTGTTAGCTTACTAAAGTTAAGGTTAGCTATAGGTGTAGCATTGATTAACTACACTTATTAATGTTAATGGAAAGTCTCCACATGGATATAAAGACAAACATGTTTGTATCTTAATGGCAGTTTTTATTTTAAAAAAACCCCAAAACAAAACAAAGAGACTAAAGATTTACTTAAGGTTACTGGAATTAGGATTAGGAAGGTGTAGGTGTAGCATAAATTAATTACAGTAGTCATTATGTCAGTGGAAAGTCCTCTCAAGGATAGTGAAGTGTGTGTGTGTGTGTGTGTGTGTGTGTGTGTGTGTGTGTGTGTGTGTGTGTGTGTGTGTGTGTGTGTGGGAGAGAGAGAGA
>JAUZSU010091385.1:0-32115 GCA_034780255.1 Parotocinclus maculicauda
TTTGCCCAGGAGTATATGACGTCCTTAAAGCACTGTGAGCAGGGAAATGGTTTTCAACATTTGATCTTTAACAGGTTGGAATTGTCAGCTGGGGTCTGAAGGATGTTTGTTCATCTGGTTTGCATTTTGATGAAACAGCCAGAGACTTCCACACAAACCTCTTCAATCCAAAAGTACAGGAGTTTCTTAAAAAATACTTGGGTGATGAAAAAATTGATACCCCTCTGAACTTTTTGTAAAGATATTTGTAAAGAAATCTGTGGTTCAAAGCAGGAAAACTGTGACTGTGTTTGCTTCTCACTGTCCAAAGCCAGTTAAAATGTCTAACCTGCTTGAGTTTGGGTAGTATTTGATGGCATACAAGCATAACTGTTTGCTTGTTGACTGGTTATGTACAACATCTTTGTGAAACACTACATGTAAAATAAATAACATAATCAGGTTAAGTGGTATTTATTGTGCAATTAATTTCCATTCTGCAATGAAAGAATGCCCATAGATGTCATACACTACTGTATATAAGCAAACCAATTAATATTTTGTGCAAAATACACTGATAATAGGGGACCCTACACATTTAGGAGATATTTTAAGGGTAATAAAAAGCAGGTGATAAAAGCATTTGAATGTATTTCATTAAACCCAACATCATAAAAATGAAAAGTCAAAGAAAGTTTATATTTATAATACATAAAGTCTGTATATATTAATTTATTTATATAAGAGGGAGAAGGGTTTATTTTATTCTATTGTTGTTTGTGTTTTTATTGTATAAAAGTGTTTTTTTAAATTGAATTAGAGAGAGAGAGAGAGCTACAGTATATACAATGTGGACTAAATTAGGGTATACTCCCAAAATGAAGTATCCCACAATAAAATTTCTCCTAATTTAGGAGCTCTTTTAGAAGGATTTTTTTTTTCAAATTCACCCTTTCACGTGGCTTCAAGATCAGACTCTGACAGATCCCTCTTCCTTAATTATAAAGTGTCCACTTACTCCTGGTTGTTATACAATCTGAAAAACACCAGACCATAATTCCACCTTCAAATGAACTGCTAATCCTAGATATTCACATACATTTACAATTCATTTTCACACTTCAGTAAATACAAAACCAAGTGTGTTTTTGTTTCACCTGACAAATGAGTTCCTTTTATCTCCTTTCAGGATGATAAACAAACATGACAGTTGTATATATTACTTCAAATCGCCCCTAGATATAGTTGAGTAAAGAAGTGAATGAATGATAGTGTGTGACGCCCCTGTGATCGGATCGGGCCAGGGATCGGATCCCTTACCCCTCGTGTTTCCAATAGGATTAGGATCACTAAACTAAAAAAATAAGAGATAACATAATACTAAGGCCAGACTTTTTTATTGCTTGTTTTGCGGATCCGCCGACGATCATATTTGAAGAATAAGAAAAAAAATATATATATATATATATAAATATAATATATAATTTTTTTTCCAGATTCACTTTAATGTAATTGTAGGTTAAATTTTTTTATTTTTAAATAAAAAAATATTATAATAGTATATTAGGAACAAGCAATTAAAAATGTCTGGCCTAATACATTAACTCTCTACAGTCACCACATTCCGGACCACTAGATGTCGTCCAAGCTCTGGTTCGCCAACTTCCAGAAAACATCGAGAAAGAAGAAGCGCGACATTATTTGTTGCCATAGCAACATGGCAAGCCGATCTAAGGATTAGCCTGTTGGGTAAATTTATCAGGTTTTCCATAGTGCTACTAATTGGCACGAGCTCAGTCCCGATGGAGATGAAAGACTGGTAAGTAGAAGCGTCTTAGTTCATCTAGAACTAAAAACATTTTACAGTACAGCCTGTACTTACGCTTACAGGTTAGCTAGCTCCGTTAGCATAAACCCGCGCGTGCATACAGGGCACTAAAGTGTGTCCCAAACAGCCTCTGTTCTGTACGACTCTTACCGATTTTTGCAACTAGACATCAGTCTGACCACAACACAAAAAGTCTAAAAGTCCGGGAGAATTTAACACCATCTTAAATCTGCATTTGTTCAGGTTTGCTGGTCTTCTGAAAATCTGTGCTACTTCTAAACGTAGCTGTTCAATGGTGCTACAACAGCGAGCTTTTATAGCCGGAGGGGCAGTTCACTTCAGGGAAGATAAAACTCTACAATTTGTACAATGTGAAACACCTTATAGATTAAATTCTTATTCCTAATCTTTTACCTTTATTAAAACTATATTGAGGATAGATTTATAGTCTAAATTACCTTATCAGACTTTGCTACCTTCATTAAAACTATATTTAGGATAGATTAAAGTCTAAATTACCTTATCAGAATGCAATACCTTTATTAAAACTATATTTAGGATAGATTTATAGTCTAAATTACCTTATCAGAATGCACGACCTTTATTAAAACTATATTTAGGATAGATTTATAGTCTAAATTACCTTATTAGAATGCACTACCTTCATTAAAACTATATTTAGGATAGATTTATATTCTAAATTACCTTATTAGAATGCACAACCTTTATTAAACCTATATTTAGGATAGATTTATAGTCTAAATTACCTTATCAGAATTTGCTACCTTTGTTAAAACTATATTTATATTGGATTTATAGTATAAATTACCTTATCAGAATTTACTACCTTTGTTAAAACTATATTTATATTGTATTAATAGTCTAAATTACCTTATCAGAATTTACTACCTTTATTAAAGCAATATTTAGGATAGGTTTATAGTATAAATTACCTTATCAGAATTTACTACCTTTATTAAAACTAGATTTAGGATAGATTTATAGTCTATAATTACCTTATCAGAATGCAATACCTTTATTAACACTATAGGTAGGATAGATTTATCACATACCTCGGCTTAGAGTGCATTCTGATAAGGTATTTTAGACTATAAATCTATCCTACCCACATATTTAATATAGGCCCTGAATGGAAATAAATTGTGAGGTCTTTATAATTCAATTCAATTAAGTTTTATTTGTATAGCACCTTATACAATATACATTATCACAAAGCAGCTTTACATTGATACATGAACAACTGTCACAAACTGGATTCTGTCTAATGAGCAAGCCAAATGGCAACAAATCATTTTCTTTGATAAATGATGACAGCAGCTTAACCAACAACCTTAAACACTGCATTTCAAACTTTCCTTTGTCTCAATTAGTCAAATTGGACTTAAAATAGAGAGGAATAGCTGTATCTGACAATCTATTTAAAAAAAATGCTGGTTATATATCCAGAGCGCTATGTTACCAGCACTTAAAATGAATTTAAAAGCATAAATCAACTGTATGGACCGCAGAGGCTGTTAATAACCAATTTACCTTCTTAGTTGTTATAAAAGTCAATGGCATTCTTTTATTGTGTAATAAAATGTAATATTATTATCAGTAGGAGTAAAGATGTCTAGTAACATGCTTTGTTCTTTACAGTTCTGTGTCCAGTTCTAAATGGCTTGATGCGCACTATGACCCAGTTGCCAATCTGTATACATTTTCTTCATGCATTGGTGAGTTCTGTGACCCAATAATCATAGTGCAACATATATACTACACATCCAACTATCAAGAAAACTGCCATGGAACACTACCACCTACACAGCATTCCTAATGTCCCTTCTTTTTTAATATATGGAAATTCATGGTAAATATAGTAATATACGGTTACGGCCCTATTTAGGGGGACAGCCGTAACACTTAAGAGGATAGTATGATGGACTTGATAACTTTGTTTGACGGAAGCCAGAAATGCACTGATAGACTGTATTACAAACAACATAGAAGATCAGCCAGATAAAAAAAGATACTCAATGAGTGAATGTGAACCAGTTTTTATATACTGCTCACAAAAACTTCTGAAATATCCCCTAATTTTGTGAACAATGTAGTTATAGATGCAACAGAAAAGGCACATACACTTATGAAAACTATTTACAGCTTGTTATAAATAACTAGTGGAATATCATACACACATGAATAAAGTCTCTAAACACATCAACCAAGAACATTCTATAGTCCAAATGTGAGCAAGTGAACACACAACAGGTAAATTATTTAAACGCACACGAAAGATAAGTCATAAACTGTAACATTCATAGTGACTTCTCTTTGGAAGGGATGCTGAGTTATAATTTTAAACAGGTATGTATATATTTTCTTGAAAAAATGCTCCTTACTTGTTGTTAAGCCACACAATGATGTTTAATTTGAGCATGTCTCAGAATCTGCTGTCACACAGTAACGAGAAAACCCATTGAAAAATCTGAAATCTTTTTCCACCCTCAGCAGTTATGTTTCCTATAGACTAATTGTACTCTATGCGGACATAGAATGTACTGGATAAGGGACCACTTTGGACACAGCCCATAACTACCACTATCCCATACGGTCGTGCAGCCAAAATGCAATCAACAGCTTTTAAAAGAATAAAACACATTGGTTTTAACCCTATTTTCCAAAACCTAATTTCCAAGATCTGTTCCAAAACACAATGCAAGTTTCCAGAACATTGCTGAAATTTTCCTCATTTGTTGTAAACTGTGCTCTGGTATTAAAAGTGTTTAATGATTTTTGTAGTATAAATTCCCATTCTGAGTGTTATTCATACTTTCACTTGTATCCTTGATGATTTTATTAAGAATAAACTTTCCAGCATAATCACATTATGATATGGTTGTGCAGCATAGATAAGCTCTCTTTAAAACTCTCATTTTTTGCAAAATCGTCCCTCCCCCTGCTGCTCAGAGGTAAATTCAGTTGCTGTAAAGAACAGTTCCTGATAATCTGGGAATTTAATCGTAATCTGACCAGGATCTATGTCCAGTAAATTGCAGAATAGGCTCCTCTGAAGAAAAGAGCACTTGTTTTGTACTAGGGATGCTGGTCCAAGATTTTATGCTTACTTTCTACAAATAGATAAAACAACAAAGACATAACTACATGTACTAACATGTATAACTACTATCTTGAGAGAATAAAATATTGATGATTGGTTGTGGTTATTTCTTAGCGCTGGCAGACTTGCATGGAGATGGTGAAAACAAGGTAAGCAAGATACATCGCACGCTTACAATCAAATTGTCGTATTCACCAGTTTCAGAACTCTAATTTTGTGTTTGTGTGTTTGTTCCTAAAAGCTGGTGGTGGGTGATTTGGGAACAGGAACAAGCAACATGAAGCTGAAGGTGTACCATGGCACAGGGCTGCTAAGTGAGAACACCTTGCTAGACCTTCCAACAGGTCTGGTATCCTTCCTTATGGACCAGCATGAGCCCCGTACCCCAGCTATCGCTGTGGCCTCCGGCCCATTCATTTTTGTCTACAAGAACCTGCGTCCCTACTTTAAATTCACTCTTCCCACTCTGGAGATCAACCCCCTGGAACAGGACGTATGGAATCAGGCTAGAGGCGTGAGCAAGGCTTCCATCACACCTAATCTATTTGGCAATATGTACACAAATATTAGACATAACTAAAGATGAAGGTAGAGAGTTTCCCCAATAATGGCAGTGCTGCTAGTGAATGCACTATTAAGCAGATGTGCTCAGTCTCTGAGTCCACTCATGAGTCTCTCTCTTCCAATGTTGAGTCTCAGATCTCTAGTTTGTGACTCTTAAGTTGAGTCTGTGAGTGAGAGTGTGAGAGAAACTATATTTTGCTTGCTATCATATGTACACTACTCAAAAAATTAGGGGATATTTCATTTTAAAGTAACCCCTTATTTTTGTGCACAGTTTGGTTTCCCAGCACTGCCAAGCTGCCACTGTTGGGCCCTTGAGCAAGACCTAACTCAAAATTGCTTGAATTGTACAATCTTACCTACTTACATACTGTAAAAAGGTATTAGTTGTAAGCCATTCTGGTTAAGAGTCTGCTAAAAGCTGTAAATGTTAACGTGAATGTTTCTATGTTGCACTTTTTTAAAAGGATATGATCGATCCAATGACACTGAAAGAAATGTTGGAGGGTATAAGGTAAGTATAGTCTGGAATAATTTTGTCTTTCATTTTCTCTTATAGATTTGGATTTGCTTACTTATAGGAGCATCTTAAACCATTATTTTCTTTTGTTTAGGGATAAGGCTGACATTCCTCTCTCAGTCAGATCTCTACGGTATTATTCTAATATACTTAATATTATTCCTATTTTTATTATATTATTTATAATAATTCCTCTGTCTTATGATGATGTAAATGTATACAATTTCTTTGTTTATGTTTAAAGTCCATGTCATTTTAAGTTTCATCTGCATCATTTATATTATATTATATTGTATTGTATTATATTATATTATATTATATTATTATTGTTGTTGTAATATAATAATAACAACAATAATAACATGATCTATGATTGTATTATTATTGTAGTTACTCTACTGTTGGATCGATCATATATTTATTTAGATTTTTATTTTTTTTCTATATAATTATATTATTGTATTGTTGTTCCCTTTTTTCTATACAGTAGTAATGCTGCTGGAATCTCAATTTCCCTGAGGGAACCTTTCCAAAGTTATCAATAAAGCTCTATCTATCTATCTATCTATTTAGGTTCCTCATGCTTGAAACTCAGGACATGGAATCTTATGTTAACCTTCACAAGCAGCAGCCCATGCGCAGACAGGTGACTCTTCTCCCATTTAAACAATTTTGGTCATAAATACAGACAGTATATGTAATATGTAATACATGACTTCAGACGGTTATTACATGCATCGGGACACTGAAGAAGAACATGGCAGATGATGATGCAGTAAGCTGTCTGGTAATCGGCACAGAGAGTCAAGACGTCTATATCCTGGACCCAGAAGCTTTCACAATTCTCTCAAAGGTTAGAACTTAAGTGCATGCCAGCATCCCCCTTCCTCTTCCCCCAATGACCTCGGTTTTGTCAGGGAGACAGTTAACATTGAACTTTGTAATAACTAAGAGCTAAGAATGTTTAAAGTAATGTAATAGTTGACTAATTAAGAGCATACTAATTATTGATGTACTCCCTTTTGTCACCACTATTGTGATGTGTGGCCAAAAAAGTGCTGTGCTTTAATAGCTCTTTAACAGATGTTAGTCAGGGTTGAAAGATTAGTTGGTGGATAACTGGAGATGCCAATGGTCTAGTAATTGAATGCACCAAGTAGTACGGGCGGCATGGTCTCCAGTGTTGTCAGATCGACTGTGTGAGTTTACTCCCATTTCCCTTCACAGTCCAAAGATATGTGTGTTAGGTTAATTGTTGTTTCTAAAGTTCCCCTAGTAAATGGGTGTGTCTATGGCTGTGTGTGTACCCTACAATGGCTTGACACCTTGTCTGTGGTTGTTGCTGTCATGTGCTACTGGCTGTGTACCGACTTTTTTGTGGCCCTGACCAGGACTGAGTGGTTAAGAAAATAAATGTATGCTTGTTGTTTTACTGTAGTAATAGTATGTTGATGGTATGTTGATGATGGAGTAGCAAAACAAAATCATAGACTACAGCACATAACAAATTAAGGTCATACACTAGGAGTTGCAGAGGGTGTTTAATTACTAACCAATTATGCTGTTAACTATTTATTACCTATAAATAATATCTTAAGTAACAGCTTTATTGATGAATCATATGCCAGCATCTCTAAATTCTTCTTAATTCCTTTTAATTACTAAATTAATGTGTTAACTTATGTAGTTGTTATAGGTAACCAACAACTAATTAATAACATAATAGCCATTGATGGAGGATGGAGAATGGGTCCCTTTTTTGTGTCTTGGTCCTCCCACGGTTATTCCCTTGTACATACAGGGAGTTTTTCCCTTCCACTGTTGGCCTAGGCTTGCTCAATTTGGGATTGGCCTTTTAAAATAATATAATATTGTAAAGCTGCTTTGAGACAATGCATAATTGTAGAAAGCTTTCTATAAATAAATTTGACTTAGACGTGCTCCACTTTGGTGGTCATTATTGCGACGTGTGGTCAAAAAAAACCAAGTGTTATGCTGGAATAGATGTTGAACATGCTTACAGATTAGATATTTGATTTCCTGATTTCGGCTGTTTGCAGATGTCCCTCCCCAGTGTCCCCACGCTGTTGGATGTGACTGGTCAGTTTGATGTGGAGTTCAGAATCACGGCAGCATGCCGCAATGGGAACATCTACATACTGCGCAGGTATACATCATAGCAAAGCAGTGTGACCTTATACCGGAGTGCTTCTAAGCCTCTGAGTTAATCTAATCAGCATCAGTGCAGTGCTACTGTAAAAGGGTGTAATAAACCTGAGAGGGGGTATTGGTGCTCAAACTCTGATGGGCTCCCAAAATATTATTTTGTGTCACAGAGACTCACCAAGACCTAAGTACTGCATCGAGCTGTCCTCTCACCCTGTTGGATTGGTGAGGATAGGGAAGAACGTGGTGGTTGGCTGTGCTCAGGAGACTCTGCAGAGTTACACTCAGAAGGTCTCATCTCCTTTTAAACACAAACACACACACACACACACACACACACACACACACACACCACTTGTCTTTCTATCCTTCTAAGGACTACTAAGGAATACTGCCGATAATTTATGATACCCATAATCTTAACTTTAGTAACCTAATCTAGGTTTTTCGTGTGTCTTTCTGTCATTATGAGTACCTTCTTTTGCATGAATACTGTTGTACCTACTTAATGCTACGCCTAATCCTAACCTAACCTTACCTTGGTAATCTAAAAACAATTTTTTCGTGGCTATTGTGTCTTTTTTGTTAGTTTTTTTGGAAAAAGAAAGGTGCCGCTTTAGAAAATGAGCAATTAACAAAAACCTTTTCTATCCTTATGATTACATCCTCACAATGATATGTATGCTTCACCTCTCACCCTCATACTTACACCCACAGACTATTCGTAAATGTATATCTTTATATATTGACTTATAATGCTTAAATAAATTATATACAAATACTACTGAGGTGTCTTTGCAATTGGTAAAGGGAAAAAAGCTGTGGACAACCTACCTGCCTGCCCCAGTCACCACTATGGCCTTGTTGGACCTCCCCACAAGAGGCTTCCAGGCTGTCCTGGTGGCTCTGGCCAGCTGTGAGGTGCATGTGTACCGAGATAAGAACTTAGTAAGCACCATCAAAACACAGGTAATATTCATATTTAAGAGATGTTTTGTTGTGGCTGTCCGATCAGTACAAGAATGTTTTCATGAATATTACACTTTGCTGTTACAGGACGTGGTGACCAGCATTTGCTTTGGCCGTTATGGCAGAGAGGATGGTACCCTAATCATGACCACTAAAGGTAGCAAACTTTGTGTGTTAATTATACTGTATTGTGTACTGATGTTTCTGATGTCCGGAGAACACAGACACCGACAAAAATAAATAGATTTAGTCCTTGAAATGACTCTGTATTACAGTGTCTGCGTGGCAAATGTAAACCTTTGCTCTCCGTTTGAGGTGTCACCTCTTTCTGTATTTTCTCTGAAAGCTAAAAGTGTCAGTGACAGCTGAAAACTATCAGAAAGAAATATGTTGTTTGTTCTCTACTACTATGTGACTTTTCTCAATGTATGCTTTGCAGGAGGTGGCCTAATCGTGAAAATTCTGAAAAGAACAGCAGTGTTTGATGACAGGGACTCTACTCCTGGTCCCCCAATAGCCCAGAGCATCCGACTTAACGTGCCCAAGAAAACCAAGCTTTATGTAGACCAGACTCTGAGAGAAAGAGAAAACGCTGTGGGTAGGTACAGCTACCTCAAGCGTAAAAGCACAAATTAGAGGTTAAAAAAAGCATGTGATAGATTAGTTTAGTATATTGTAGATTGCCCCGATCTGAGTTTGGGAATGATCACCATGCGCAGTAAGTGACCTCTGCTTAGCCCTGTGATAAATGGACATCAAATCTATAGTGCACTGCCACCTGCAACTGGTAAATTCCAGGATAGGCTTCAGACCTTCCATATGACACTGAACAGGATAAGTGGAGTTCAAATGCACTTCTCACAAAAATGTGGGGATGTTTCAAAATGGATATGGAGAGGATCCCACAAGAACTGCTGGAAAATCTGATCCTGTCCATGCCCCATCACTGTCAGTGTGTTTTGGCTTGGGTGACCATACACTCTACTAAACAGTGATTGTGGGGGCACTCTCGTCCAGTTTGACATGCTTCTGTTCACACCATAAATATGTCTCTTGTTACTCAATCACGATTTTGTACATGATCTCATTTGTGTAATCGAACAAATTTATTGGACTTTTTATTTGCTTTTCTGATGATCTCGTTTAATGAAATAATATCAAATGATTCTTTTTTTAATCGCTTCATATTCATTTTGAAATATCCCCTCATTTGCAGTGTAAATCAAGAACAGAAACTCACGTTATAACACTTAGCAATAAAAATGCTCACCGTGAATGAAATCTAAATTCAATAAACATCAATCAAAACATTACTGCATATTGGACATTTTAATACTGCATGTAGGTTATTGCCTGTACACAATTCCACTGTCTTATCAGAGAATCATGGCAATCCAGCATATGTTTTTATTTGTACCCGTTAGTTACCTGTAATAAATTACTATACTGTTATTCTCAGTTTTCCAATTTGTGCATTTTGTTATGACGGCACCACAACCATTTAAAAGTACTATAAGCTAAGTGCCTGTTTACTTCATATCAGTTAAGATGCATCAGTAGTTCTTACTGTTTGGCTCTATAATGAAACCACACTGACTGTTTTGTAGCTATGCACAGATCCTTCCAAATGGACCTGAGCAGATTGCGGCTAGCTGCAGCCCGGGCCTATGTCAAAGCCCTGGAGTCCAGTCTCACTCCCATGTCAGCCAGCATGACAGAACCACTTAAGATGAATGCAGTGGTAAGCGTGAACATGTGAGGCTGTATGCATGTATTCTACAAGGTAACCCCAATTTATTAATATGTTTGTATATCTGCATATTTTGTGTCTGAATAAGGTTCAAGGGTTAGGGCCATCCTTCAAACTTACTCTCAACATCCAGAACACCGCAGCATGTCGCCCTGTTATGAACCTTGTCATCAGTTTTCTGTACGATGAGAATTTGTACAGCATGAGAACTGCTTTCTTTAAGGTAAGTTTAGTAAATTCTGCAGATATCAATTTGTTTTAGCCATAGGGATTTATTACTGTGTCTATTAAAGGCCTTATATGATGACCTTCTCCATTACAAAGTGGCATGTGATCCAGAGATCCTCAGTGTTATCTCTCATGGTCCAATGTATGATCTATTGGCCCAGTGTGGGTATGTATGGCTGGGCTCGATGTAAGCCATTGATGCTGATGTGATGTTAAATAAACAAACAAATAAACAAATTTGTCATTTTATAAGACCAGGCTACCTTTTTCTAGCCTTCAGTTTTGGTGAGCCTAAGCCCACTTGATCATTAGCTTTTTGTTTTTGGCTGACAGAAGAGGAAACTGACATGGTCCTCTGCTGTTGTAGCAGATATGCCACAAGGCATGATGTGCTGTGAATTCTGAGTTCCTTTTCTGCTCACTATAATTGTACCCGGTGGTTATTATAGTTGCCATAGTCACACTGTCAGCTAAACCAGTCTGGCCATTCTCTGTTGAACTTTCTCATAAACAAGGCATTTCTGCTAACAAAACCGATATTCTATTTATAATTTTATTCATTGCACAATGCTGAGTGAACTCTGGAGTATTTCTGAAAGGCCCAGCAGAGCAGCAGTTAAAAAAAATACTCAAACCAGCATGTCTGGCATCAGCAATTATGCCATGGTCAAAGTCACTGAGATATCACTCCCCTCCCCTTGTGATAGTTAATGTGAAGCCCAATCCAGTTCTGAGGTCTTTGCAGACTCCAGACTTATTTTCTGTAATAAAGTGCAAATGCCATTATGTTAAGCCTGCAGGGCTGCATATGTATAGAACGTGTGCGTTTGTGACTGTCTTGACTTAATTATGTCATTCATGTAATGACATTTAATGTAATAATTTGACAGTACAGTCTATTTGGCTGTGTTTGTAGGTCCCTCTGCTGGTTCCAGGGCTGAATTACCCAATCGACACATTTGTGGAGTGCCTGAGTGACAAAGGGATCTCTGACGTAATCAAAGTGAGACTTCTGTTTTGCATTGTCTACACTTTTAGATCAACCAAATAAAAACACAGTACTTAATATAGCACCCATATCAATATGCTGCCATTGTTATCTACTACAGGTGTTCGTGTTAAGAGAAGGGAAGAGCACCCCTCTGCTCACCGCACATATTAACATGCCTGTAAGTGAAGGACTGGCACTCAGCTAGACGTTACGGATCATGCGGGGAGCATTACTGGATGTCACTCTTGCTGTGTCCATAGCAGCCTGTAGAGGCAGGAAGTAGCTACAGTGTGCACACACTGAGGAGCCGTTGACCACAGGTGATCATTAAAACTTGTACTGGCCGAGCGTAGATTAGGATAAGGGGCTTTGATCTGATTGCTGCCGTTCCAAGCATATCAGTCTAAAAGGTTAGGGTAATGATCATGTAGGAATGTGTAATGTACATAAGTTTGTAATTAGTTATGTTAACTATTTTGTTTTGTTTATGCTTAAAAAGTCAAATGAATGTATCATTAAACAAAGTTTAAATCTCATTTATGGTTGGGATGAGAACTTTGTCTCTGTGGTTTTCCCAAAAGCATTTTCCATGCACACATTAGTGTTTACATGTTCATACACAACGCAACACAGTTAACTCAGGAAATGGTGTCAATCACCTGAGAGGCTGGAATACTCCCAGTCTGTTGTTTTTCGGTTGTTGTGACTTGGGCTATGTAGTTCTGTACACAGCTTATGAAATGAGTGTGTATTCACACATGGGGAGCTTTACTGTGCTCAAGCACATTCCCAAAAGTGTGGTTGGCTTAACAAGTGTGAGCACATCTGTACTGTGGCTGGGTACGGACCGCTGAACCATGCTCAGGCCTACTTGAAGAGGGGGGCTCAGACACAGTTCAGTGGGACGCATGTTTAAAAATTAAGGCAGCTTAACAACAATCATGAAATAAAAGAGCCACCAGCTTTTAATATCACATACCAGCTTGGAGAGTCATACTTAATATGTGATGTTTCTATATTAGTTTATGTTGCACTGCAGTAATGGTGAAGGTCTTTGGTAGTACAGCTGTAATCTCAAATACAAATTGGGAAACCATGCAAAAGCAAGCAAAGGCACTTCATAAAGAAAAAGCAAAGGGGTGATTCGAGATAACTGGGGAAAATCCATTTAGGTAAACATGGTAAGGGAGATCCACTGGAAAAGAGAAGTTACAAAGATACTGTTATTTATATTTTGGAATATTTATAGTACAATCATTTATTGAAATCCTAATAATTACGTAGACAAACCTGGGTGAAACTAAAAGACACCAATCCATCTGCACCTGTGTCCATGGTTTTAAATGTCTCTGTTGGGAAAATATGTAGCCATGTTTAATATTTGTGTAAGAGATGTATAAAATCAAGCATACAGTGTTTAGAGATGCATCAATCTAATGTTCTAGATCGATATCTGCACCAATACTGGCATTATAAGGTACATCAGATATCAGCCAACGGTGACTGGTTTACATTCCATTTAGGCAGATTTCTGAATACTTGACGAAGGTGCTTGAATTTATTATTATAATTGATCAGCCCCATTCTAGTGTGGAAAGCATTTGCCGCTATGAAACCACAGAACAGTTTACCATATCCAAAATATATTTGTATCATATTTATAATGTCTAGAATCAAGAGGGTTTATCAATAAACCTTTTAAACTGCATTTATCTTCTCTATTTATTTTCCATGTTTAACATTTAGAAGTATATTGCATTGGTGTCACCAGGTACTGGTGCAGCAGTCCATCTTAGGACTGGGTAGGGGTCACTGGTGCATTGTCAAAGGCTGATACCACTGCATCAATAGGAACCTTTTCATAATTCTTAGAACTGTTGGAGCCTACTTTAGGGTATATACTTCTCTCAGCACATAGTAACCCCGAGTGATGTAAGGATGCAGTGATTGGTCCAAACACAAGTGCCTATTTTGAGGACATTTAAATATACTTTACTATATGATACTGCTTTAAAGTAATTTCCAGGCTTTTGTGAGTTGTTTGACGAGCCATTGCAGGGCTTACGTCACTACAGAGTTCCTACTGCCAGTTCGAATACAAATTAAAAGGGCCCTGGACCAAATGTAGTTCTCAGGGGAGTGCCAAAGGTGAGGTATCTTTCAAATTTGTCTCTAGAACTGTTTGGTGCAAAAGGGAGTGCTCACTTTTCATTTCAGATTAGTCCAAATCAGGGACAAAGGGAGGTCTGTAAAGTCTGGTTTGCTGAGAAAGAACGCAATTGCGCTTGTTAACACTCTTCAACACATTTGCTGCAGACTTTAGATTCCCCTGTAACCAAACCCACTGAAGTAAACCCAAAGACCCAAAGTCCAACACTTAAGTACCAAGGGAAGCCACATTTCCAGAAGATTGGAGGCTGTTTCAGAAGCATCGTGTGGATCAGTTAAATTAATATGTATGTTTTTGGAACCAAATGTCCAAGAAGCTCACACAGAATGTGTTTATACCCTGACAAATATTAGTTTAGTTCTATATGTACTTATCTGATATGTACTTGGTATGACCACTTACTGAACATGCTCTCCAGGCGGACCAGGCAAGTCACAAAGCTGTCAAAATCCACATTCATGTCTGGCTTAGCATAACGTAGGATTATCAGCTGGAACAGGTGGTTGGTCAGCTTGAAGCCTGGCATGGAATATTAAAGGTTTTATTATAACATATTTCCATATGCATATACAGTACTGTGTATGTACAGTATTTTACAAAAGTGAGTACACACCACATATTTTTGTACGTATTTTATTATATATTTTCATGGGACAACACTGAAGATATGACAATTTTGATACAATATAAGGTGGTCAGTCCACAGCTTGTATAACAGAGTGTGTAAATTTGCTGTGCCCTCAATATAACTCAACACACAGCCATTAATGTGTAAACCGTTGCCAACAAAAGTACATCCCTAAGTGAAAATGGCCAAATTAGCCATTTTCCCTCCCCGGTGTCATGTGACTCTTTAGTGTTGCAAGGTCTCAGGTGTTAATTTGGTGTTATCACTCTCATACTGGTTTCTCATACTAATCATTGGAAGTTCAACGTGGTACCTCATGGCAACAAACTCTCTGAGGATGAAATGTCATGGTTTGGGGCTGCATGAGTGCTGCCAGGTGTGGGGAGATACAGTTCATTGAGGGAACCACGAAAGTTAACGTGTACTGTGACATCCTGAAGCAGAGCATGATCCCATCCCTTTGGAAACTGGGCCGCAGGGCAGTATTTAAACATAACAAACACACCTCCAAGATGGCCACTGCCTTGCTAAAGAAATTGAGAGTAAATGTCAAGCATGTCTCCAGACTGATACCCTATTGAGCAACTGTGGAGAAGCACAAGGTCTCTAACATCCACCAGCTCTGTGATGTAATCATGGTGGAGTGGAAGAGGATTTCAGTGCTAACCAGTGAAGCTATACTGAGCTCCATGCCATCCCAGAGTTAAAGCAGTACTGAAAAATAATGGTGGCCACACAAAATATTGACACTTTGGGCACAATTTAGCCATTGTTACGTAGGGGTGTAGTCACTTTTGTTGCCAGAGGTTTTGATATTAATGGCTGTGTTGAGTTATTTTGAGGGCACAGCAAATATACACAAATTATACAAACTGTAGACTGACTACTCTACACTGTATCAAAGTGTCATATCTTCAGTATTTTCTCATGCTATAATAAAATATTTACAAAACTGTAAGGTGGGTACTCACATTTGTGAGACGCTATACATTGAGCAGCCAAAACATTAAAATAATCCACCACACACTGAATAACTGAACTGATTATCCTGTTTCAACAGCACCTTACAGCGGTGATTATATTAGTTCAGCGGTTTTCAAAGACAGGGGCCCCCAAGGCGTTGCCAGGTGCTATTACAGGTCAGCACAACAAGGAAAATGAATGTCCTTACACAATAAAAAAAAAGAAAAACATAATTCATGTTACTTGTGATTAATTTAACTGGAAAGGTGATTTGTTTTGTTTAATAAAGAATTTTTGTATTAATTACAATGAATGACTGTTTTTTGGAGTTGGGGGTGGGGCTGAATATTATTGTACAAAATGGGAGCACTGCAGGTTTAAGAACCACAGTATTAGACAATAACTGAATGGTCACTCCTTGTAGTCTTCTAATGGTCATCGTTGTAGAATGTGGGAGAAATGTTCAAGATGGGAGCAAATTTAAACTAAACAACTGCATAATGGGACAAGTCATTATGGCCAGAGAGCTGGGTTGAAGCATCTCACAACAGTGCTTATGGGGTCCTCCCAGTCAGCAGTGATAAATCCTAAACTAGCAACAGGGTCTTGGTATCCATTGCTCATTGATGCATAAAAGCAACCAATCCAATATTCGCAATCATCTTTGCTCGCATCTTCATTTTTCTTTGGGGTTTTTTTTGTGCCGTCCCAGTACGAACAATTATAACCATATATAAAGGACATTGTTTACACATTGATAGGGAAACCTGACAGATTTTTACACTAGCACTAATTTAACTGTTTTTTTAAATAACAACGCTGACCTTTATTTTGAAAAAAAAAAGATACAAGAGTCAAAACATTTGCTTTAGGTTACTGAGGTAAGGAGCAGGTGTAGTGATAATTATTTCTATGATTCTTATAGAATCGTTATGTTGATGGAATCGTTTCTGGTCTGATTGGACAGAAGAGCTACTTTGGTAGAAATCACACAATTGCTGGTTACAGGATAAATGTGGTACAACAAACAGTGGAGCACCCCCTGCTGTGTATGTGGCTACCTAGTTGCAGACTGATCCCCATGTTAACCCTGTACACCGTCAAAAGCACCAAAACTGGACACCAACAAAATTAATGTCAGTTCTGATGAATCCCATTTTCCTTCACATGGATGGTCTGGTAGGAGTGGGGGACTGAAATGCTGGGTAATGTTCTGCAGGGAATCCCTGGGGCTGGGCATTCATGGAGATGATAATTTGACACGTAACACTTCACCTAAACATCATTATGGACTGTGTGATTTCAATGTTTTGGCTGATCGTTGTGTATCCGATCAATTTGAATTTGTTTCCTGTTTAGTTAGTATGTTGTTCAGTGTAATGGTCCCAGTACCTGCTGATTCCAGTGCCAGGCGCATTTCATAGGAGCTCATGGTGCCGGACTTGTCCAAGTCAAACTCTCTAAACACAGTCTAATATGGAAAGCATGGTAGTTTTACAGACAAGTCATTAAAAATGTAACATACAAAAACACACACAAAGAAAATGCAATTACATTAATGACACCAAGTATTTATGAACAGTAATTACTAACCAAATATCGTTTAACCTTCTCCCAAAGCACGTGAAAATCTGTTAAGCTCAGCTTTCCACTGCCGGTAGTCTGTAAGGCCATGTTAAGGCTAACAAGCAACAGATGTTTATTATTAATAGATGGTTGGTTTGATGGATAGATTGATAGATTCTGACTTTAGTGGCATTGCACAGTACAAGTACATGGCAACAAAATGCCAAGTAATTGAAGCTTCCTTATTGGGTTTTTATATAAATACATTTCCCATGCATAATTGATGAGAAACTCAAGGATACATCAAGAAGATTAATCATGCTTCTGCAAGCTTCTTTGTCAAAGCCATTTGTTTTTAGGTCCTTGTCTGTAAAAAAGAGAAATTTGAAATTAAAGGGTGACCATGTACATATGTATTTAATAGTTCATCTAATTTCCATTAAGATACAGACCACATTATTAAGCGCACCTTGCCTTCAGAGCTGCCTTAAATCATCATGACATAGATTCAATAAGGTGCTGGAAACATTCCTCAAAGATTATGGTCCATTCTGGTCATGATAGCATCATGCAGTTTTACCACATTCCAAAGCTGTTCTATTGGATTGAGATCTGTTACAGTGAAGACCATTGGAGTACTGTGAACTCATATTTATGTGGAAGAAACCAGTCTGAGATGATTTGAGCCTTCTAACATGGCACGTTAATCTGCTGTAAGTATCCATCACAAGATGGTACACTGAGGTGCGCACATGGACATGGTCAGCAACATTATTTGGGTGGACTGTGGTGTTTACATGATGCTCAATTGGTATTCAAGGGTCCCAAGTAAATATATCCCACCATTACACCACAGCAGCCTGAACTGTTGAAACAAGGCAGGATGAATCCATGCATGTTGTTTATGCAAAATGCTGACCCTACCATGGTAGGATAAAACGAGACTCATCATCCAGGCCACACTTTTCCAATTTACTGTTGTCCTGTTTTGTAGCCTTAGTTGCCTGTTCTTCGCTGACAAGAGGGGCACTTGGTATGGTCTTCTGCTCCAGTAGTCCATCTGCTTCAAGTTTTGACATGATGTTCATCCAGTGCCTTCTTTCAATGCCATTTTATTCCTTATTTCCTTACTTGCCAACTTCCTTAAGTTGTAACAACTTTCCTTCCAAAGTTTCACCCTTTTCCTTTGGGTTTATTGTTATCCTTCCTTATTCTTACTTTTGCTTTATTAATTCTTGATAGGCTGTCCCTGTCCTCCTTTCTAACATAATATAACAACTTTCTTCTTGTTAAAGTCCAACTCTTCCCTCCTTACCCTTGTTGTTCCACAATTAAAGTTTGCTTCTTGATGTTCGTCCCGACTTATGGAATATCACTCCTTTCCTTTTTCAGTTCTGACATAAGATGTCAATCCTACCTGCATTATCTACCTACCTTCCTGAAGTTTTTTAATCATTACTGTTCACCTCTAGCTCTAAATATGAACCTCAGTATTGTGCTGTTTGCTCACGTTTGCTTACGACACGGTTCAGAATTACTTGCAGCTTTGGTACATCAATCTGCATGTCCTGTTAGTCAAAACACAAGATATTTAGAGCTTTAATGTGCCATTAATGTATTTGGTGTATTCGGGGTACTGTAACTGTAAGTGTAAGTGTTTCCCTTTCTCTCACCTTTCCTGCCAGCTTGGTGAAAAGCGCTTTGAAACCGTCATCAATCTCACTCTCCTGTAGCACAACCTGCAGTAGTGAAGAGTGTACTATTTAGCCTGGCTACATTTAGCTATTTTTGACTACAAGTATTTAATTCTCGTCTGAAAGACAGACAACTAGTGCAAGCAAACCTTTGTGACAGCTGCTGACAGAAAAGAGAATCGGAATCTTAAAAGGCATTGAGAAGCATAGTTTTGGGATACAAAAACAAATGTGGCCAAAAGTATGGGGACACAAAACCAAATGTGGCCAAAAGTATTGGCACACAAACCCACATTGCAAGTACTGCTGTAGTTCCTTCTAGAAATGATGATCTGGTTAATATTGTTTAAAAAGTAAAAGTAAAAATAAACAGTCAATCCATTTGGGTCAATGTGAATGTAATGCGGATGTTAAATGGTGCATAACTACATTTGTAAGTTGAGATAGCATGAAAACTGTATGCAGCTTCATTGGCACATACCTCCTCTGGTAGATCTGCAGAAATCTCATCATCAAGTTCCCTTTATAAAACAGAGAGTACATGTTACTTGCTGTTTTTCACTCACCCCTGTTTAAACATACAGTACTTGTCCATACATATAAAGCCACGGGAGCTTGAATCCTCAAGTAGCAAAATGCATGTCAACTTTCTAATAAAAGTACAAGGATATATGAATACACATGACTGTGTATAAACTGAAAATGCTTGCATGTGCTCCTGCCATACCATAATGGAAGGCTGTCTAGCTCAGTTCGTCTGCTTTGGTCCCAGGTAGACACCATTATGCTGTGATGAACGGATTTGATTGTAACCAAGATATTACATAATAACTGTAATTGTTTATTGGTAAAGGTAGAACCGGATTGCTAAGCTCCATGGACAAAAAATTAGTCATATTTTATGGCTTTAAATACCTGCATGGTGTGTGGAAGGATTCATACATTAAGAAGAGGTGGTACAGTGGAGTGAATGTTTTGTTCGATGAGTGGAAATTGGGTCACAAGTCAGATGTCAATATGGCAAAAAGAAGTGACTGTATTTGGACATGCCAAAGACCATAGTGAGAAGGAAGAAGCTGAATTTGCAGGTGTATCAAAGTGCACGTTCATTCAGGTCAACCAACATGGGTAGCAATCCCATTCTACAGAAAGTAATGTAAATTAAGTTCTCCTTCGAATTGTGTCCGAAAGTCGAAAGCAGGTGTTTCATGGCTTGAGAATATAAATCAATTCACTTCCAGGCAAGAATTACCTTCTTTCACAAACAATTTCTGAAAGAACACTTCAGTATTGAACTGTAAACCATGAATGCTAGAGGCCTTTGTTTACTTCTGCTCACAAAGTTGCCTGGTTACAGTGCATAAAAAGACAAAAATGTGACTGTCCATGACTGCGTGTTAGCTGATCAGGCTACTCTGGTCGCAAAAATTAGATGCAAATTAAGGTATGGTGATTGAGTAGCAAGTGATACATTTATGGTGAACAGAAGCATGTCAAACTGGACAAGAGTGCCCCCAAGGTGACTGTTCAGTAGAGTGTATGGTCACCCAAGACTGCCAAAACACACTGACAGGGCATGGACAGGATCAGATTGTCCAGCAGTTCTTGTGGGATCTTCTCCATATTCATTTTGAAATATCCCCTCATTCTTGTGAGTAGTGTATATGACACCCAAGATGTTTTTTTTTTCATTTATGAGTGCGTATATAAAAAATAAAATAATGACAAACACTCACTCAGACTCTGCAGCCTTTTCAGAGAAGACCCTCAGCACAAAATCACTCTCTTTGTTTGGTTCAAAGGTGGAGGGAACGATGATGTACTCTCCCGCTGGCAGGCAGAAGCGTGAGCTGACCTCCCGCAGGTTAATAAAGAGCTCGGAGCGAGCACTGGACGTGTGCGAGAGGAAGAAGTCACGTTTCAGGTGCACACCTGTGCTACCCAGAAACTACCAAAGACACAGTGAGGAAGGTCTGTCTGAGGAATTATTCTATGGTATTATTCTATTATTCTATAAACACAAACCAGAGCAAAAACAAATCAAGCACTGACCTGAGAGCATTAAGAACAGCTTACTAGATCAGACACAATTTCATTAGTGTTACATAGGCGTGCACTCATCCATTACCTCTTTGGGAATCTGAAAATAAAGCCGAACGAAAATTTGGGAAAAGATCAGCACAAACAACCAAAAAAAATAAAAACCCAAACATACTGGATATAGATGAAATGCCTAACAACCATATAGGAATGTAAACAGGCATACCATTTATCACATTACAAAGTGAAAACAAATGAATTAAATATACTGCTAAATATATGAAATAAAATGAATTAAATATACTGCTCACAAAATGAATAATGTTCAAAATGAAATATCCCAAAAAGAATTATTCCCTATTTTTTGTGAGCAGTGTATATTATTTTTCCATCAGTATTTACACATTGTGATCCTTAACATCAAAGTAAAATAGCATTTAAAAAGCTGTTTTGCTTTTTAATTAAATACTATAGATACTATTCACAAAAATTAGGGGATAATTTAAATGGAAATAATTCCATAATGAATTTCCCCTAATTTTTGTGAGCAGTGTAGATGCTGTAGTTCATTTGTTACTCTACAGACTTTGTTATTCCCCCTTACCCGATTCTCTAATTGTCAGGACCGAGTGTTGGATCATTCTCAGCATTACAGTGACACTGATGAGCTTATGGTGTGTAAATTTGTGTTTCGCTGGTATAATCTGATCAGACACAGCAGTCTGGATTGTGTTCACTCACTGTGGTCTTTATTGGACACCAACCATATTGCTCCACATTGTAGACCAAGTCAGATACAGCAGCTCACCTGTTGTTGCACAGTTTCATCAGCGTTCACAGGGTGCTGCTTACAGAATGCTGGTGGCTGGACATTTTTGGTTGGCGAACTATTCTTAGTTTAACAGTAACACTGAGGTGTACGAGAGCTCCAGCAGCAGTGTTGTCTAATCCACTCGTACCAGCACAGCACACCCTAACACACCGCTACACATCAGTGACACCGCAGTGCTAAGAATGACCCACCACCCAAATCAAACCTTATCTGTTTTGATCCACAACATTCAAAATTCAATGTCAAATACAGATGAACATTTTACCTCATAAATGGCATATCCAATCGTTTCCATGTCTTTGCCTTCCCGCCGTAACCTCCGTCGATCCTTCTGCATAAGTGCCACCAGGAAACTGCAGCCATCTTGGGCCTCAGTGTCTGGGTCCTTTAGCACAATTTTATACTGGGGGTTGATCCAAAAGGTTGCTGTATGTACAGTACAATTTAAATGTGTTATGAAGTGTAGATTCATGCCTTGGCATGATAAATACATTTTAAAGATGGTCATTCCTTCATTTTCATACTCGCTTAATATTTACATTTATGTCATCCAGAGTGACAAGTAATACAGTCTTACAATTCAAGCAATCGTGGGATAAGGGCCTTGCTCAGGGACCCAATTGTGGCAGAGACGGGATTTGAACCTTGGATCTTCTGGTCCATAATCCACCACTAGGTAACCACTATAGTCCATAGTTAACCACCAGGCCACCACAGTAATAGAATTCAGGGCTGTGAGAAACACTCATAGACATGGTGCCAGGACACTTTAGGTATACCAGCTGACATAATTCATGTCTTTGTAATGTGGGAGGAAAGTGAAGTGACCAGAGGAAACCCATGCAGACTCTCAGGAGAACAGGCTACCTCCTGAGCCAGATCTATTTCCAGGATTAGGCATAGAATTGTGAGGCAACAGCATTAACCCCCACATATAAAGAAGAGCACAGAAAGGTACAGAGAATAGAAGATTCATCATCCACAAAAAGAAGAGAGACACTGAGAACATCTCGCTGGTGTGGGAAGTCCTGATGAAATGTTGTGCCCTGTTAAAATTACAGTGGTAAAAAGTCAATTTTACCCTAGATTGCTGAGCAGATCTACAGGACACGTCATACAAACTCACTACAGGCACTAGATTCCTCAAAATGGCCAGCATCTTTTTAAAAACTTCATCATTTAATACTTTCTGTCAGAGCTCGTTTCTTTGGTATTTTCTCGTTGAGTAATGGACATGAGCAAATACTTTTAAGTATTTAAGTGATTGATCATTGGTATGTGTTTACTTAATGCACACATTCCTTTGTGTTAATTTGTTCTTCATTTTTTTCATGTGGACTAATGCCCACTTAAGTGTTACATCACAAACTATTTAGTGTTTAACAGGCTTATTTTTATGCACAGTGATGCCACTACAACTGAGCTCGGAGTACACTCAGAGTAAACCCACACGGACACAGGGAGGATATGAAAACTCCGCACAGGCATAGTCTAATGTTGGGATCGAACTGGGGCAACAGTGCTAACTGCTGTGCCACCATAACACCTAGTGTGAATAATAACAAATATGGTCTTGTACCTGGGTAATTCCTGCAGCCTCCCGCCGTGCTTCCTCTTCTCCACTCTCCAGGGTACAGGGACGAGTTCCACTTCTTTAGCTCACTGCTCTGCAGCGCGTCTGCTGTCAGGTTACAGATCTCCAGTCTGCTGAACTCCTTCATGAAGTCACTGAAAGACATCCTGTATCGTAGGCAGAGAAAGGGCAGTAAGGTCTAAGAAAATACTTTTAATTAAACAGTAAACAGTGATACCGCACCAGAACTCTCCATCTTCGGCACGATTGTGCAGGTGAGACCTTACAGACGGGTCAATCCCACTCCACTCTTTTGAGCTAAATGTGACAAAACACAATTAATGTTCCCACCTTGTGACACTTCATATTTCTGCATGACTTTCTTTCAGATCTTTGAATATTCTCACTTGTCACTCCAGGCTCCGGTCCATTCCACCTCTCCCCATGGGTTCCTGATACGAATCAGTTTGCTTATGCTTCCTCTACACTCCACCTAAAAAAAAGGCAAAAGCTGGTTGGAACTTTGTGGTTATAAATATATATTTGTTGTCCAACATGACCAGGAATAAACATTTTTGAATGAGCAGGTATAGTCCAATGTTTACCCATTAATCTAGGCTGTCCAGATTGGTCTGGATTTGGGTGTTAGTGGGTTGCCCAGAATGTCTCTTTCATTAATTCTTACTTTCATTCAATAATTTTCATACCCACTCATTCACGGTTGCAGGGAGCTGGGGCCTAACCGGCTGTACTGGGTGCAGGGCTGGAACCAACTCTAGACAGGGCGAGGAACCCAGAGGAAACCCACATAGACATAGCAAGAACATGCAAAACACTACGCACTCAGTCTGGGCTAGAAAACGAACAGGAAATCTCTGGAACTGTGATGCAACAGCATTAACCACTGCGCCACAGCACAGAATGCTTGATTTTAATCTTTTATTAATTTTTACATTACTTACACCCCGTGTTTTACCTCTCTGTTTTCTTGGTAAGGGTCCAATCTCAGAGTTCAAAGAAAGCCGATGACCGTACTGCTGTTGTGATGTTACTGCTTGGTTTTCTCTTTGTACGAGTTCCTCCATAAATGCTTTAATGGTTTTACGTCTCTGTCTCGGTCAACACACCGTGAATGTCTTTTGAGGTGTGTTTTGTGTCATGCAGTATTACCGTAATCTTTCAAAGTCAAAGTGAACTTTATTGTCATTTAGACTTTACAACAGAGTGCATAGCTGAACGATATTGCGTTTCTTCAAACTCCGATGTGCAGATATATAAAAACACAAGACATACAACTAACATGAGATCTTTCACTAGTGTTCTTAGACTTTACCTCATCTCCACTGTAATTTAAGATAGTTAAACAGCGTCGTGTTTATTACCACTATTTATCTAATTGCTTGATAAAAATGTTTAACCATATACAGTTTTTCCACTCTACCTAAACTCCTGCAATTCGAATTGTAAAATTCACATTGTAAAACTCAACATTCAAACACTACATTCAAAAAACTCAATCTAAGCCTCTTAAAACTGTGCTGAGTATGTGCATATTTCCATAGAGCAGCAGAAATAGATGCAGTTCTAAATAACCTTTTGCCTCTACCTACACCCTCCCTTTCCTCATTTCAGTAAGTAGCTTATGCTGTAATTTTATTCATTGGTTAATTGTGAGCTAATGATCGTTTATTCTACATTCTAGCATTTTTCAGTGGAAGAAACATACTTTAAGACAGATGACAAGATGTTTGTTCTCGTATTTTATCACCTGTACTTTAACATTTGCTAGGACGTAATCTGGCACACTTATGGACACACAAGTTACCACTCTCTTTATGTGTATGTGTAGATGTTATATATACTGTATATTAGTTGATTTACTCACCTCCTCCACCCCCGTAACAGAATAAGCATGACCTTTCACCAGCTTTTTGAAAGTGACCGCTTCCATATCAAACAAACCTGTGATCTGAGAATGAGGAGAATTTCTTTCATAAATAGCATGCATTTGAAATCATTGCTAGTGCAGTATTACACAATTAAATTGTGGACAGTGTATACACACATCTATGGAGCAGCCCATTAAAGAGCCTCGTTCCACAGCTCTTTGAATAATGCTGAAGAGATTGGGTGGACTTTTCTTCAGTTCATACATTTCTGTAACACCTCCAGTAAAATCCTCCAACCCCTCAGAGGTGCAGCCTCCAGAGAGTGCCTCGTAACAGCCGTTTAACCTGAGACACACACATTCAATATATTGATTGTTGTTATATGCTCTCTGTATCTGGTCTGGAAATGTGATGTTTAATTCTTACTTGGCATATGCTTTCTCCACCAGAGCACTCCAGAACTCCGTCCCTTCAGCTGAGTGAACAAACAGAAGCTTTCCATCTCTTACTGGTAGACGGTCATCAATCACCACATCCACCCAGTCCCCAAACTGCCAAAACTACAAAAGGTGTAGTGATATGAACAGTAAACACTGATTTAAGCAACATATCCATCAGTTTGATAATGCAAGTACACTTTTGATACTTTGGCACAATCTCACACTGTACAATCCCAGCAAATGCTTAGACTGAAAGGGTCAACCTCCTGGTGATTAGTAGGTGATTAGTGACAAGCACCAATGAGCCATAACTGGCCCAGTAGAGATACACCCAAAAAATAAACCTCCAACCCTACCAGCTAACAACAAGACATGGAAGACAATTCCACCCACATTTTTTACATTAAATACAATTACTTATTAAGTGGACTTACAACTAATATAATCATTAAAACTGTTTACACATACTATATATAGAGAAAATGAGTCCAATGATTTAATTGCTCAGAATAATACTTAAATTTATGTATATATATATATATATATATATATATACACACGTTTATATATTATGAAACTCGTACTTGCTCTGGGAGAATATTTATTTTAAAATCATTATAAGATTATTTATAATTAATGTTAGAATTTCAATTTATATATATATATATTCGGTTGGTATCTTGCCAGTCTATTAAGATAGTGTATTATTGATTCTAAAAGGCACTTTCTAAATGCATACTGTCAGCTACACTATTTTGGCAGTTTTCCACAGCAGCATAACTGCAATCCACTGCAACCTCCCATGCAGGGTGTGTAGCTCCAGAATTCCTCAGGGTTTGCCCTGATAATTAGCTTAGAGCTATTAATTTAGTACAGTTAGTTACGGTTAAGGTAGCCTGACTCCTAATATTGCTACCACCTATTGCTCCATTGCTCTATTACACTGTAGTCTGTCTTGTGAATAGTAACCAAATATACTGAGTCTGCACAGACTTGCAAGGTGGTCATACTGGACGTATGCTGCTGGAAATAAGATGCTAACTGTTTACAAGGGTCATTTGTGGGAGCTCGGATATCTGTTTTTCCATAAATACATCCAGTAAATATAGCTTTGGCACAGGAGGGGGTTGCATTGCAATATATACAGTTCTGTATATGGACAAATGAGATGCTATGCAGTAAAGTAACTATAGCAAAATATATTCATGCATTATCCTCTGCTGTCCTCTACATGTAGAATAATACACCAAGAAAAGCCTCGTCATGCCATTCCTATAGAAAGCGATACAGCCTTTACTGAGCCAGCCAAAGTCTCTCACATTTTCACTAGTTGTATTTACTAATAACTTTAACAATAGCTATTTATAAAATATGCATCCAGACCGTAGATATTTACAAGTATTAAGTTCTATTTTAATCAAACCCAAGGTACAGAGATTCAGTAATATTCTGAATATTTACAAAATATAACGTACGTTACCTCAAATCATTATTTTACAGTTGTTTTGCATTTGTAAAAATCGTTTAGATTTCTTTTAAAGTTTTAAAGATGACAATTTAAAATATATATTAAAAAATAAAAAAATATATTTTCTACAATTTACAAATTGCTGTCCCACATTACAATTTCCCTACTGAAATACTAGACAGAGACTTTTTTTTTACAAACACCCCTGCATTTCAGAACATAAATTGGCCACATGGTGAGTAATTAGGTTCCACATATGTTGTGAAGTGAGCATGTCTAAAAATCACTGAGTAACATTAAAGATTTTTACCAAAACAAGATCCTCTAAGATTTGCACTTCTGTGTTGTTACACAGAGTTAAGTTAAGTTATATCTTAATAACCCATATTAATAAACCAAGTGTCATTTAATACTTAATAATGTCGAAATGGACTGATAGTTGCGTTAAAGTAAGTAAAGTAAGCTTTAAGTCTGCCTTCTTTCTTTGCTATGATATTAGTGGATATTCTGTTATTTAAAGCCAGCTTCTGATGTGACAAGGCCAGTACCTGGAAATGAAAGATTCCTGCATATTGGTGGTGAAAGCTCTGTCCATGTGGAACCACACGACGAAGCAAAGGCTCATTCAGAGTAAGGCAAGCAATGGCTGCCAGCAGCCAACAGTCCCCTGGTTAAATAGGCAATATAAATAAATCTATAAGGATATCAAGTGTGTTCTTCTGTTCCAATATTTTCTTTATAGCTTCACTAGATGTAGGGGTGTACCTAGAGCTCCTTGGCAGATGTCTGTGCGAGTAGCTCCATCTACGATGAAGTGTGGGTCAGTGCAGAACTCCTGAAGTGCACAGAGAAATCCTATGGGTCAGATAGCAGAGGATACAGAGCATATTTTGATATTGTGCAAAAGAATTCATTGGAAGTTTCTGGGAAAGCTTCCATATTACAAGTTCTCACCGTGGGTCTCATCCAGCACACTCCTTTAGTTTTGGCAGAGCCAGGTGCTAGCTCTTTGAATCCTAGAGATGACGGCTGGGCTGGGAAAGTTTCATCCTCGTACAATTGGCCAGTCTGGAGGCAGGTGGCACGCTGGGACTCGAAGTCTTGACCAAGGAACTTCAGAGCCTTATTGTTCTGCCCAAAGCCTTCGTTGCGGTCCCACTCACTCCTGAGTCGTGCAGCCACTCCGGTGGCACATATGGGCTCCATGCTTCAGCAGATTCAGTGCTAACACAGACAACTGGTACGTGAAAATAAAACATGGTAAAGGTGGATACAGCAAGTGACATTGAATTCAGGTAAACCTATGAGAGTGCTCATTAAAGAACTGTGTACATCTGGTTCATCTTATAGATAAAAATGTAATCCACAGTTTATGAGTTATCACTTAGTAAAAGCTGAGGTCTGACAAATTTAGAGACAAATAGCTATATGAAAAGACTAGATCCAATTTAGCAAGACACAACTCCTTTGTATTGTTGGGTCACTGTCACTGTTTCAGAGTTACCTAGAAATTATACAATCCAAGTAACTTTAGGAAGTGAGGGGTGGACCTGCTGATGAAGGAAGATAGTGTTGTTGTTTTTGCCTTGAAGCCAGTGATTTTTCATGCCAGTGAATGCCTACATTGCTTTGCGTTGTTCTGCTTGAGGCTTCCCTTCAGTTTATTTTTGTACTCAGCCCTCGGTCTCACCTTCAGCTCCTTCTGCACATTCTTTAGTAACTCTGTATTTTAGTCCGAAAGCATGCTTCTTCTTATTAAAAAAATCCTTTTAGGTACTTTGCGGGCCATGGTTGTTGTTGTTGGGAGAACAACGCACCTGTTTAACTGAAACAATAGTGTTCATGCAGAAAGTGGGTAGCAGAAGTTGGAAAGAAGTAATATTGTATTTAGATAAATACTATTATTTAATTCATTTTCACACACAGGTACTTAAAGCAATTCAAGTTCACAGGAAGTCAGGGCAAACCAGTTGCATAAGGCTCAAGGGAGAAACCAATCCAGTACAGGATGCCAGTCCTTCTCAGCATAGATATACACACAGGTTTGTCATTTTTATCATTGTGGGGACTTTCCACTGACCACAGTTACTGTATTTAATTAAGGCTACACCTCTGCCTAACCTTAATCTTAGTAACCTAAAGCAAATATTTGTCACTTTAAGTTTTGCTAAAGAAAGATACGTTTGTTTTTAAATTAAAACAAGTTTAATTGTTGTGACCAGCACACTGTAGCCACAAGGTTAAAAAATCTCAGGCATTTGGTCCTTACAATGATATATAAATCCCAGCACAAATATACACAGATACACTTTGGAAAGACCAATTTGGATTAAGAACCCCATACGGATATAACATACGAACTGCTGACCAGAAGTCGAACCAGGGATCATTGGAGCTTTGAGGCCACAGTACTGTCCTATAATTAATTATGTTAGTACTAATCAAATCCCTGCACGAGCTCTTCATGCCAGTAAGGTTACTCTTTATGTAATATATACATTTATGAAATCATGCCAAAAAAACCTTTAATGCAGGTAGTTGTACTTAGTCATGAAATGAGTACAAAACTTACACCATGTTATTAATAGAAGCAGTTTTATATGTGCAAAGTGTTTATGAATACATTGGACACCGAGAAAAATCTCAGAAACCGTGACTTTATGTTAAATAATCTTACATTTACAAAGTTAACATGCCTACCTTGAATTCACTAGTTCTAGTGGCACTCCGCAGTCCACATCCAAGTCTTAACCAATATTACATATATACAGGTCCAGCTGTCTGATAGTCCGTGTCCTCTGCCTATGCGGCTAAAATAAACCTACGCGTCCAACAGGGTTGCCAGATCGCGAGATACACTTTGTATTTGAGCGTATTTGGATGTTGGGGGGTGTTGAACGTTTCCAAGGGCTGACAGAAATATTTTTCCTTTTTAATTTCACCACTAAGCTATTAAACCTTAATACACTACACTTTTTGTGAGCAGTACAATTCAGAGACTATATTATTTAAAACATTAAACCTTTTTTATTTATCTTGTTTGTTTGTTTATTTGGCACTTTAGGGTCGCTATTAGAATCAGTGGCCATCTTAGCGACACACAAGGTTATAACTATATATATATATATATACACACAAACGCACACAAGTCAATGCTAATTTAGAGTAATAAATTACCCTAACACGCATGTCTTTGGACTGTGGGAGGAAACCGGAGTAAACCCACACAGACACAGGGAGGACACAAAGAAAGGATATCTTGTTTGGCCCTTCAAGTTACGTTAAACGGTTCAGCAGTCTGCAGTGCACTGAGAATTGGAAAAGAATCATCAATCAGCATTTAAAAGAAAATACGTTTAGAAATTTTTAGTATCATAGGTTATCACTCCGACACACACGTACACGTCTGTCAAAACATAACTATAAACTATTCAAATTGCAAAGCTTCGTATAGCACAAAACAAAATGGAGTGATAAATCATCCCAGTGGAATTGTTAACATATGTTAAACATTTGAAATAGATTTAAAACGGTTTTATTTGCCTCGGTACGCTTTCCTTGCAATATCACTACTCCACTCCTATATAAAACAAATCAGGCTTGCAGTGGCGTTAACATCTGGCAACCCTGATGGAGGCGAAGGCTCATTATTCTGGGTGGTGACTGTACACGTTAAATGCTACATCTTCCAAAAAGGTGTATTTAAAAAAATCATTAATCCATAAATGAGCCTATTAGTTACTATAGTATAAGCTTTTCAGTTATTTGGCTGAATTTGCGTTGTACATGACGACTGTTGTACTCGTTAAAGTTATAAACTAGAGCTTTGCTTCCATCTAACGGTGAACGAAGGTAAACAAAGCAAACGTCCTGCAGGCATGAAGGTTGGAGAGTATCCCAGGTAACCCACATAGCAAAAGGAATCAACGTTGATTTACCGTTAATTCCTTCAACGCAGAACCATTGAAACAACGTTAATTTATTACGTTGATTCAACTGAAAAGTGCAAATATGGATGCACGCTGAATCAAAGTTGAAATCTAACTGGAACCAGACGGTAAATCAACCACCTTTCAACCTCTAAACCATTTACTTAGTCGTTTTTATGGACGTTAATTAAATTCTGTATGTACAACAGGGATTTAAAAACATAGCAGTAACAACAACAACAACACTAACAACTTAGCATTATTTAGCAGATTACAACTGATACAGTCTTACAATTCAAGCATTCATGAGTTAGGGGCCTTGCTAAAGAACCCAACTGTGGAAGCTTGGCAGAGATGGGATTTGAACCACCAATACTACTACTACCACTACTACTACTACTACCACCACCACCATTACTACCATCACCACCAATACTACCACTACCACTACCACTACTACTACTATCACCACCACCACCACCACCACCAATACTACCACTACCACCACCATCACCACCACCACCACTACTACTACTACTACCACCACCATCACCACCACCACCACCAATACTACCACTACCACCACTACTACTACTACTACCACCACCACCATCACCACCATTACTACCACCACCACCAATACTACCACTACCACTACTACTACTACTACTACTATCACCACCACCACCACCACCAATACTACCACTACCACCACCCTCACCACTATCACCACCACCACCACCACCAATACTACCACTACCACCACTACTACTACTACTACCACCACCACCATCACCACCATTACTA
>JAUZSU010091386.1:0-20044 GCA_034780255.1 Parotocinclus maculicauda
AGAGTCAGCCTGAGACCATCACTCTAGGACAGCTGTGTGTGTGTGTGTGTGTGTGTGTGTGTGTGTGTGTGTGTGTGTAAACAAGAGAAAGTGAATTCCTCACAAGTTTCTGCTGCCCTTTTGTTCTTCCAGCCTTCCCTTGGTTTGGTATGGACATTGGCGGGACCCTGGTGAAGTTGGTCTACTTTGAGCCCAAGGACATCACGGCTGAGGAGGAGCAGGAGGAGGTGGAGAGCTTGAAGAGCATCCGGCGCTACCTGACCTCCAACGTGGCCTACGGAAACGCGGGCATCCGGGACGTGCACCTGGAGCTCAAGAACCTGACCATGTGCGGGCGCAAGGGCAACCTGCACTTTATCCGCTTCCCCACGCACGACATGCACAGCTTCATCCAGATGGGCCAGGACAAGAACTTCTCCAGCCTGCACACCACCCTGTGTGCCACCGGAGGGGGCGCCTATAAGTTCGAGGAGGATTTCAGGACCGTGAGTAACGGGGACAGGCACCAAACGGGCATGGGGTAATGGGGTAATGGGGTAATGGGGTAATGGGGTTTGGGGTAATGGGGTTTGGGGTAATGGGGTTTGGGGTAATGGGGTAATGGGGTAATGGGGTTTCTGATCGGTGCCTGTGTTTCTGTGCAGGTGGCCAATCTGGAGCTGCAGAAGCTGGACGAGCTGGACTGTCTGATCCAGGGTCTGCTCTACGTCGACTCGGTCGGATTCAACGGTCACCCCGAGTGCTACTTTTTCCAAAACCCCTCCGACCCCGAGAACTCTGTCAAGAGGCCGTGTTGCCTTGACAACCCCTTTCCTATGTTGCTGGTAAACATTGGCTCGGGGGTCAGCATCCTGGCAGTGTACTCCAAAGAGAACTACAAGAGGGTAACGGGCACCAGGTAACAAGCACACACACACACACACACACACACCACTCTGCTTCTTATTTACAGTACTGTGTGTGTGTGTGTGTGTTTTGGTAACACATCTCTGGGATTGTATTCAGTTTGGGAGGAGGTACGTTTCTGGGCCTGTGCTGCCTGCTGACCGGCTGTGAGACGTTTGAGGAGGCTTTAGAGATGGCGGCGAAGGGGGACAGTACCAACGTGGACAAGCTGGTGAAGGACATTTATGGGGGGGATTACGAACGTTTCGGTCTGCAGGGGTCCGCTGTAGCATCCAGGTACCAAACGGTTCCCCAGTCCAGTGGTTATGTTATTAATGTACGTACCTGTTGCTTCGAGATAAGCTTTAAACATTTCTGTCTTTCAGTTTTGGGCACATGATGAGTAAGGAGAGACGTGATAGCATCAGTAAAGAGGACCTGGCCCGAGCCACTCTGGTCACCATCACCAATAACATCGGCTCCATCGCCCGTATGTGTGCTGTAAACGAGGTTCGTTCTCTCATTCAAATAAAGGAATGGTCCTGTTCCTAAATCCCAGTCCTCTGTGTGTGTGTGTGTGTGTGTGTGTGTGGGGGGGGGGTGTGATGGGGTTGTGATGGATTCTGTTTGCTTTCAGCTTCTTTACAGTGTTGCCTTGTGGAATGGAGATCAAGCAGCATTGTACAGGGCTATCAAAGCACACAGAGCAACGGCACGACCATCCTACCCTCCCTCCGACCTGCTGCATCATTTATTATTATTATTATTATTATTATTATTAATAAAATGCTTCATTAGAAATTAATCTCCTGCATTTCTCCCTACACTTGGCTTTGAGCAGCAGGGATATGAAACAGTTTGTGAATCAGGGTATTTCCCTGTACTCCAAATCCCCCAGCCCTCAGTTGAGTATATGTGGGAGGTGCCGGACAAACAAGTCCACGTCACAGCTTACAATGCCACACAATAAAAAGCCAATGCGACCTTCCAGGGGAATCCACCAGGGGGCGCTGTGGCACTCATTCCAGGACCTATAATCATTTTTGTTTTAAGATTCAGACTCAGATTTGAATCTTTAAAGTAATGTTATTAAGAGTCTTTATGCTTTTAGAGTACAGCACTTTGTACTTTTTGTATATTTTTTAGATTTTATGTCTGGTTTTCCACAACACATTTCCAGATAAACGTCACAGATCCTGAAACACAGATTGCAGATGTAGATTTAAAATCAGACCGTGTTCGGTTCGGACACTGATTTCCTCCTGGTGTGTTTTGTTTTTAGAGAATTGAGCGGGTTGTGTTTGTGGGGAATTTCCTCCGCATTAACACGGTGTCAACGAAGCTGCTAGCCTACGCCATGGACTTTTGGTCAAAGGGTCAGCTGAAGGCCCTGTTTCTGGAACATGAAGTAAGTCTGATATAGGAATGCTGGAGTAATAGCGGAAATCAAGCGATGGTGCCTTATGGGTTACGGGACGCTCCCTGTTCCCCTGTTTGCAGGGTTATTTCGGGGCGGTCGGTGCCTTCCTGGAGCTACTGAAGATGACGGATGACCTCTGAGATGCTGAAGAACTCAAGAACTTTGTAACCAGAAGCTGCTGTAAGATGTCAAAGGAAGCCTCTCCTCCCATCACAAGGAAAAGCCATTAGGAAAAAAGGGCCGATGTGTGAGGCCACGCCCGGATCCTCCGACCCTGTTAGAAAGCTTAACGCCAGACTCATTCTGATTGGTAACTGAGGGGTTGGAGATGTGTGTGTGTGTGTGTGTGTGTGTGTGTGTATGCCACTAACGAGTAAGCCTTTAACGGTACAGTCTGCTGTAAGATAAAAAGAAGATGGTTATGTGATCAGACCGTACCCTGTAAGCCAAATCCTACTGATACTGAGATCGGCTCCAGATTCCACGCCGTGCTGTTTCTGGTTCTCGACCCTGAACCTGACGGTGTGGTTCCAGTGCCGGTTCCGCTGTATTGTAGCCTACTTTAGTGTTCCAGTATGATTTTTGGACTGGGTCGCCTGGTTTTTAAAGGTCCAATCAGTATGTTTTTACCATGAACACTTGACACTATGATGAGGTAATAACGGGACCTGGGATCCTGTTTCCTATACGTCCGTGTGACCAGTCTCCTAATTAGAGGTCGTGTGATTAATATGCAGGCCGCCGTGGGTCAGGGGTCACTATGCACTACGCTCAAACCGGGTAACAAACAAAGAGACTTTTACTAAATTAAACGTTTATCTGCGTCTTGCTTACGTGATCAAACTGTTGGGACCAAGATTTCAGTGTTTGCTGAGAAACTTGATCAGTTTGTTCGTCTGATGATTAGTCAGTAAGTCACATGACCATTTTCCTTTTACCCTCGAATTGTACTTACACTGTAACAGATGTTTTTTTTTAATCGTTTATGTTTCTATTTAATCCAGGTTTTGCTGATCGTAACATTTTAGTGATCGTAATGTTTGTGGCATTATAACGTTATTCTCACTTGAAACTCAAATCGAGCCTCTTAACCCGTCTCCTGCCTTTTCCAAAAAAAATGCCTTCATCGTCGTCTCTTTCTTTACGTTTCCATCGGAGAATCCCCGAATCGTGCACACTTGTCGTTATTTGCTGTTCCGCCTTGAAGCTCTTCGTTAAGTAGAGGATGCAGTGCCCCCTGTGGCTGATTGTGTTACTGCATGTTTAACGCTGTGACTTTGTTCGTTACTAGAACAGTGGAACGATGCAGGGTGGAACGAGACCACAGTGAAATCCTAAACATGCCCTCGAGCTCGACAGGCTGAAAATCTGGATTTTCTGGTTTGTGTGACCCGTTTTTAAGCAGGTTCTCCTCTCCTCGTCTCTCTGAGTTTAGTGAATGCAGTGCTAAAGTGTTAAACCAAACACTAAAATGTGAAACCCTGCCGTCTGTTTGTGTTCTGATCTTCGTTTGGAAGTTATTTGCGATGCCAACGGGAATCCCGCGTTCCCCTTTACCGTACAGAGATTGGCTCTTCGCCTCGCCCTCCCGTTACCTCTCGCCAGCCCTCAGAATTGCCTTACGCCGTTGGTCGCCATTTAGACTTGTGAGAATCTGTATGCATGATGGCAGGCCGACGCGACACTTTTACAGAGTGTTACCGGGTGCCTTTTACTGACGGAGGCCAGACTTTACTGTGTGCATCGTCCTCCTTTTTCCATCCAGATCCAGATCCACCATATAACCTATAAATCCAGCAACGTATCGACTTCGCCTGGGCTTTTTTTCTTCTTCTTCTTCTTCTTCTTCAGGAAATTGAATCCATGTGTTGGTACAGGATGTTCTGAGCTCTGAGCCACTGCTAACTCTAAAACTACAGCAGGACGAATGAAGTGAATACGAAGCAGTGTGTGTGTGAGCAGTCGTGGCACTACAGTCGTCCCCATTAATGCATTAATGTTAAAGATGTGCTGTGAGGCAGGAGGCCTCTTTATCTGTTTAGTACAGAAGGGGCTTGAGCATGTTCTCCTCCTCAAGTTGTGTTGTTTCTGTTTCTCCTTCAAACGGTTTCATTATCGTTACTTGATTGCATTATCATCTCAGCTCTTCATCTTATGTTTTAATGTGTATCTGGCATATCTAGCCAAACACATGCTGTTTGTTTAAAAGGCAAGGCAGTGTAGAACCGTGTGTGTGTGTGTGTGTGTGTTGGGGGATTGTGTTTACATGTTATTTATGTCTCGTGTGGAATGAACATCGCGTTCCTGTCCTGCTCTATTCTGATTCTAGCAAATTTTGATATTTTCTTCCGATGGTTTTATTATTTGAATTTCTCTCTTTTTCTCTGTTGTCAACAAACCTTGCAAATACTTATTAAATGTGATAAATGGCTCAATTCTTTCTGGGGTTGATTTTTTTTTAGTTAAGGTTAATCGAATACTCACTACTGATATAAATGAATAAGAAATTAGTATTTTATATATATAATAGCATTTAGGAGAGATGAACTCGACCAGAGTTTAGTGTTAGAGATCAGGATTTTTAACAATACAGACTAAATTAACTACAGAAGCACATTCACTCATGATTTTGGGGCATTGACTTTTCCTCCATTTAAAAAAACAAACAAAAAAGACACTCTGTCCAGCCAGGTCGAGCAATCCTAAGATGAATTGGAGTCGATATGTGGAAAGCTGCGAGCAAACAAAACTCCGATAACAAAACGATCAATCATTTTTAAAAAAGCTGTCAAAATGAACTTTGTCACAATTCTATCTGGACACCTTTAAGTATATTTTATACACTGCTCCAAAAAATAAAGAGAACACAAACAACACAATTGAACTCCATGTGTTCCCTTTATTTGTTTACCATTGTATATTAGTTCCTTTACCCATACTCATAAGCCATGTCTCTTCTAATTAGTGCGTAAATGGTAATAAATGATTTTAAACACTTCCTTACTTACCTCTTTTTGCTCATTACTGTGTGACAGCGGATCCTTACACATGAAATAATGGCTTACTTCTAATAAATGTACCTAATAAAATCATAGTCTGTGTTACCATCCCTGTCATCTATTGTGTTTTATTGATTTATTGATTGATTTATTTTGAGCTTTAGAACACGAACAAGATAAGGCATGATAGAAATAATGCGAATGAATGATTAAAAACCAAAAGTACACTGCTCACAAACATTAGGGGATATTTCCTTTATTTTTGTGAGCAGCATAATAAATGTTAATGTCTTTTGAAATATTGAAGGTCATATCGTTCTGTCAAACACAAGCAATGAATGCAGTGTAATATTTTAATTGTAATATAACTTAGTGTGAGAATATAACATTTATAAATATATAAATGATGTAAAAGTATAATAACAGCGTAACTACAGAACATAGTACTGTAAGCATTACATATGAACAGAACAAACGTGGTAATGTTTATAATAAAGTGCAGAAATGAGTCTTTAAATGTTTGTTCCATACAGAGGCTCTGTTAAACCGTTTAAATTTAGAAATATAACATGAGTACTGTAAGAATTTGGACCTATTTGATGACCCATTACTAGTGTTTATTTATTTCGGCGAACCTGAGTGTTTTAGCTAATCCGGTCCTGTAGCAACTGCTGCTAAGTTTGCTTTGAACTTATTTCGTACAACATTTAGGACCAGTTTAGAAAAAGAAACTTAGTCAAACTTAGGACTGTCCGTTTGAGGACACAGTACGGTGTTTTCTAGCCTGGTTTAGTAGTATGGATCCACTAGTAAGCACCTTTTTAAGCGTACTATATCTACATACTGTTTACTAGGCCAGTGTGCGGATTGGGACGTAGACCGGGAAACGGGTGTGAGTACAGTAGTGCAGATTCGCCTCAGAGCACACACACACACACACACACACACACACACACACACACACACACACACCCCAACAACAACAACAACAGCGGGATGTTCACACAAGAAGCGAGTGGAGAAGGAAAAGATGGTTCACTGTTAAAAGCGTTAGAGAATGAGAAAACATGGCTGTTTATTGAGTTTGGTGGAACTAGAGCGGTTTGTTTGTTTGACTGGAGGTCGATGAAGAAAAGCTGCTCTGTGTAACTACTCGAGGCTGAATGGTAAGCACGCGCTACCTTATTTACTACTAAATTTATATCGAAAATAAACCTTTTACCAAACCAGGATAAATGATTTCAAAGAGAAACGGGAGTTTTCTGTCATGTGTGGCATCATGTAAACATTTTGTGTAAAGTTTGGTTATATTCCTCATACATCTGAGTCGTGTTCTTTAATTATAAAAGCTGTATAAGTTATATAAATATTAGTACTGTTGTCACTTTTACTTAGAGTACTTTTAGTTTTTATAACGGATGACACGTCAGTAGAAGTAACATAAAAATAGGCTGCTTTATAATGAACAGCTGTTCACCAGTACAAAGTCATCTTATAACCTCAAAATCCTAAATTATTAGTCTTTAAACTGCAGGCATTTGAGTCAAATTACGTGTTTTCTGGAATAAAAAGGTTATCACATCCTTTGCAAGGAGAAAATGCAGTTTAACTGTTAAAATAATGAGTCAATTAATTAATTAATATTTTGGTAGAAATCACTTGGCAAGTTGCACAAATTTTCCAAACGTATTTTGTTGGTTTTCTGAAGGAAACTAAGCTGTGCTTAAAGTCTAAACTCAAATGACTTAACACAACCCTTGAAGAGGACAAACACACACACACACACACACACACACACACACACAAACACACACTTTGCAGCATTTCATTTCATTAGCTGATCACTGACCACAAAGGTTGAGGGTTCACCCGGTGGCACTGCCAGTCTGCCACTTCTGGGTGAGGCCTTTAACCCACAGATAATGGCATTCATTTGCTAAATGCTCTTTATGTAAATGTTGGTTTAACCAAAGCCCTGAGGGAACAAACTAAACTGTGACATGCAAATGTCTGTATTGTGGTTTTTTTGCATTAGAATGAGAGTTTGTTCCTTGCAGATGTTAAAATCAGACGTTTGGTACCACACCATATTTGTATGCGTGCCGGTTAGCCCAGTGTTTCCCCTGCACGTCCCCCCTGCATGTGACCTGATTCAGTACTTCAGATTAAGACTTCAGCTATACCTTACGTTCCTTAAACCACCCCGAGGTCTGAGAGGACAAGAATGTTAGCGAAAATATTAAAAACATCTGCAAAAACGTCTGCATTAACAAACTCTCACTCTCAAAAAAACACCATGCTGGTATCAAAAAGGGAAAATGAGTTTAAAATAGACCTAATATAAATAAAACAAGCTTTTTTTTTTTACTTTTAGTGAGTGTGTTACCTATAGAACTGCTTTTCCTGCAGCGTTCTGCCCTTTGTCTCCCAGGTTCAGCCGTTCCTATTGATTATCAGTGAGCTCCATGTGGACGTTTATGGTGCCTAAATGGGAAACCATGACCCTCTGAAAGTATTGTTTCAGGAAAAGCATGTCAGAGCATGCCTGATCCTCTCAGAGGGCATACTGGGGTTGCTATGAGAGGTCAGCAGGTTCCTCTGAGAACAAAGCTCACCTTACCACTAGTGTTTGGGTTCTGGAAACACAAGTTTATACCTTTATTTGGAATTAAATCCAGTCCTTAGTATGTGTATTACACCCTGAAATGTCAACTGGGATAAACTCCGAACAGAATATTCTGTATATACACAGACAGAGGAGTGCTGAGAGCCGGGTGCCCCCGACAGTGTGGAGCCTCGGGGAAAACGGCAACTTAGAAACAAATATATTATAAACGAGTTTAAAACAGGTTATTATTCATTCATTAATAATTGATAGATATTTCATTTAGTCTTAGGTCATGTTTGGCTAAAGATGAGCTTTTACAGAAATAAGTAAGTCCCACGTAAACACGTTTTAATCTCAGCTTCTTAATCAATATTCCACCGAACCAAAACCAGAAGCGTTTTTGTTCCAGGTCGAGATTTTAAACGTCCATTTCATCTGTATTTATTTCCTTTTTTTATTTTAGTTTTCCTGATCAGTGCTGATACACAAACTTTCACACAAATCCTGATATATGTTATGAGAGGTGACAGATGTCATTTTGAAATATCCCCTAATTGGGAGCAGAATATTAAAAAGTGGACCATTATTATTAATCAGGTCTTCTAAACATAACTGGGAGAAACATTGATTTGAATTCTAATTGTTTCTTTTATAAACAGTAGAAATGTGTACTGCAGAGAAAAGGAACGCTGCTTAACATGAGTTGTTTATATTTTAAGGACGTGTTGAATCTATTTTCCTAAATGATCCGTCTTAAGTCGAATCATATTACGGTACAATCTTATGCCAACATGCTCAGCTGGTGCTCAGCACTAAGTCCTGCCGGTACCTCCTGGGCATCACACAGTTTGGACTGGTAAACCCTGTGCCCTGGCTTCTCTGGCACGCTGTCTCGTCCCGGGCACCTGTGCGACCCTGACCGGAAAAAGCAGCGTTAAAACGTTAAAACCAGCTGGTAATGGAGCGTGTTTAAATGTCAGCAGGACGGTGATGGTTCCATACCTTTGCTCAGACCAGCTGTGAGTCATTAGTGCAGGGCTGAGTCCCCACGCCTGGCCCCGGGCTCTAGGTTAGACGTGACGCTGTCTGTTAATGATTGTAGCTGAGCTCATCAGTTATTCCCATTCGTTCAGCTGGTTGGGACATCCTGTGCTCATGTGTGAAGTTCTGTGCTCCTGAGTTCTTGCACATTCCCCCCGCAGAGGGAACTCCGTAACCCTCTAGCAGAGGCGGCTCGCTCGGGGCACAGCTAGTGCGTCTGAATGCATGTGTTTTGGACCTGCTTTTAAGGACGAGGACGAAGCAGAGGTGGGAGCGACGTCCATGGCTCAGGAGAAGAAGAAGCAGCCAGCGGGGGGGCTTCCTCCGGACGGGGGCTGGGGTTGGATGATCGTGGCCGGCTGTTTCATGGTCACTGTGTGCACTCGCGCCGTGACAAGGTAAAGTTCGGTTACATCATCTGTCGCTGCTTGTTTACTGACGCTGACTCTTGTTACAGCTCAGATCCACTGCAGAGTTAAAGAACTCTTTCTGACTCGCCGTCTGGCTGCTGTTTTTCTCCGGCGTGTTTACGCTCAGACACGCACACGACTCTAAAGTTAGCGCAGTCCACGGTGAGAATTCCTAAAACGATTCCTGGGTAACTTACAGTTACAGGTAAAAGAGACGAGGACTCAAAGCTGCTCACGTTCACTTTACTGATTAATCATCAAATGTTAGCAGAATCCAGAGTTAAGCATTATCTAATGGGAACTCCTGCTCTGCTCATGTTCTAAGTGTATTTAGTGTAGAAAACATTCATACATTCATTGTTTAATTTATTACTGATTGTAACGTTTATCCTTTAAAAAGCACCACAGGCCACACTGCATGTGTTTATTACTTAGTAATGATCTGATAAACACAACAGCACAACAACAAAAGCACAGTCATATTTTATTTGATTACAGTCTGAGGGAACCATAACGGGATCATGTCACAACATCTCACTTTTGGGAAGAGGGAAACGGATAAGCGTTAGTAACCGTAATGGGTCTGAATCAGCGTTATGTCTGCAGGGTTTGGTTCAGAACCTAAACCTTACCTTGGCTCCAGGCTGGTTCTGCAGGTCTGAGCTGTCTGAGTGGTGGTGGTGGTGGTGGGGGTGGGGGCGGGGGGGTCGTCCGCCCCTCCAGCGGCCCCTGGTTAGCTCTGTGACTGGGTATGTGAGAGGAACTGGCTGTCATGTTCACTCTCTGCGATCTGACCCTGATCTCCTGCATGGGGCTTTCACCGTGTTTGTTCAGGTGCAGGAATGCTGCGGCGACGCTCCTGCTCGTGCTCCGTTAACCCTTTAGCAAAAGCCAATGGGAGCCGAGCTCCTGACTCATCTCCTAATGAGCGACTCTGTATTATAAACGGGGAGCAGAGAGTAACAGTTCTGTTTTCTAATCTGTCCTAGGTGCATCTCCATCTTCTTTGTCGAGTTCCAGATGCATTTCGGCCGTGATTACTCAGGAACAGCGTGGATCCATTCGTTAGTCGACTGCACCACCATGCTCTGCGGTACGTCCACGTCTGCTCGTTTCCACCTCCGTTACGTTTAAGTAAACAGAACAACCTTAAGAGTACAGCCAGACCCGACTATCCAAACCCTCACAGTCTGGATCCCCTTTGTAAGGAAAGCATAGAAAGCAGGTCATATGCTGCTCTTTTTATTTACATGCATACACTCTTAACCTGAATGAGGTAGTACACGTGAGGAACGTGATACAGAGGCAAAGATCCACTTAATGCACAGGCAGCAGGCAGGAGGCCTGATTTAGAGCAATGTCCAGTGTTGTACAGACACTACTGATAGCAGAACCCATTGGTATTTCTGTAGGAAATACTAAGACTAGAAGAAGGGATGATCTCCCAGCTGCTGGAGGTTCGAACCCTGCTCTCCGGTGAGAGTTAGAGGGAACATCTTGAGAGCCGTGTTATAACAGCACGACTCGGATCAGCAGGACTTCTTGTTTTTGTTTTGTTTTTGCTGCCTGCTGTCACAACACCTACATTTTCTGAGCGATGACACGGACGGTTTTGGGGCAGCACCTGCAGGCGGAAAGAAGCATGGACACACAGTGCTCCTGAGGAACCTTCCGGTGCCCCCATTAGCTGACGTGGTACGGTCTTATCATGAAACTGATAGCAACACTTCAAAGTTTTGCAATGGCCTGTTCGGTTCAAGGACCTTAAACCTCCAGAGAACAGGATGAATGGTGAAACCTAAATGAACCTAAAACCTACAGAAAACATCCCATGCACAAGTGGCTTGGTTCTTACCCAGCAGGAAAAGGTTCCTCGTTTTCAGCCTGGTTCCTCTCACGCTTCGTCCATGCCATGTCAGAGAAAATTTCCTGTTTTGTCAAAATGTTTTGCATCCTGCGGGGGCACCGAGACCCCTCGCTTCACCACTTACAGACTAACCTCACCTCACCTCACCAGAGGTGTGATACGGACCGGAGTGGGCGCTGTACCAAATGAACCTGTCCCTTATCTCAGTTCTGCAGGGTGTGATACGTTTGATTGCTGATGGGTAAGGTCGCCCTGGGCGGGTACCAGTTGATGCCAGTTTTGATGATTAGTTATGAGAAGTACACACTCTATAATAACGTCTGTTAGTGAATAATAGCAGGTCCTAAACTCCCTCTCATTTGTTTGCGTGGCAGCGCCGCTGGGCAGCCTGATCGGGAATCGCCTGTCGTGTCGGGTGGCTGTAATGGTGGGAGGATTTTTGGCATCGGTCGGTTTGGTGCTCAGCTCTTTTGCCACCAGTCTGGAATATCTCTACCTCACCCTGGGAGTGTTAACTGGTAAGCCATGCTAAACAATCGTACAGAATAAAACCCACCTGGGCACCATAACCCCCCCCCTTACGGTCCCCCCTCTGTATTTTTAGGGATCGGTTTCGCTCTCTGTTACACCCCTGCCATCGCTATGGTCGGCATATATTTCTGCGAGAGGAAGGCCCTGGCCTACGGCATCGCCATGTCCGGGAGCGGTATCGGCACCTTCGTTCTGGCCCCTGTGGTGCAGCTGCTGATCGAGCACTACTCATGGCGGGGGGCGCTGTTGATCCTGGGGGGCTTAGTGTCTAACCTGTGTGTGTGCGGTGCCCTGCTACGTCCGATCGCCCTTAAAGAAGAGGAGGCGTGCCCTCTGCCCGTGGACTCTGAGTGCGGGTACAGCTCACAGCCCCTGGCGGCTGAGGGGAAGCACCCGGACCGGACGCGGCAGACCCACGGCGGGCAGCGCTGCCTACGGGCCCTGCACGAATACCACTTTCTGCTCATGCCTGACTTCCTGGTGCTGGCCGGCTCCTTCCTGTTCCTGGCCAGCGGCTGCAGCCTGCCGTTTGTTTACCTGGTACCGTACGCCCTGGACATGGGCGTCAGCCACCACCACGCTGCCTTTCTCATGTCCATATTAGGGGTCATCGACATCGTGGGGAACATCACCTTCGGATGGCTCACTGACAGACGGTAACGCATTAAAGGTGTAGTAAGTGAAAAAGTTAGTGAACCCAAATACGAGCATGTGCTCTGATCTTCTTACCTGAGGTTCTGTAAGCATGCACTCAGCTCTAAAGGTATCCAAACTTACCAAGCACCTCATGCCGTCCAGTCCCTGACCCCCGATTTAACCAAGTCCCCTTTAAATCATTAGTCCTGTTCATGGTTTGAAGCTTTTTTTCTTTTAATTAGTCAAACAGCAGGTTAGGAATCGGATTAAAATTCTTATGTCCATTCTTGTGGAAAGAGTTTTCATGTTTCTCTTTAAGAGTCGCTGATTATATATTATATATATATATATTATATATATATTATATATATATATAATGTTGTTTTAGCACTAATAAAATGCCCATCTATAATAAGTTCCCTTTATTAGAATAAAAATACTCCCCTTAATGGCCTAATGGCCTAAGACTTTTGCACAGTACTGTAAGTTTTGAAATGATCCAGTGTTTAACAGTATTAAATGTGATTTAATAATAACCTGTATAAGGTGCAGTGTAAACATTTCAAGAGACACATGTCTCCCTGAGAGGGAGATTTCTGTCTTTTATGGAAAACGAAGCGACGTGAAGCAAACGTAGCGATATATAAATAAAACAGGGAAGGCGTTTCATGTGAAACATGGTCTTCTCACGTCTTAAATGTGATCTGGTCGTGTAAATCATCAACATTTGGCGCCCAGTTGTTCTTGTATCTAATAAATCAGTATAAGGGAAGCTCTGGGAGCTGTGAAACTCACCTGGGTGAATATTTACAGGTTGGTGAATGATTAGAGGGAGAGTAAACACTCCTAACTTTGGGTTCCTCAGGTTCCTGAAGAAGTACAGGAGTGTGTGTTACATGGCGGCTGTAGGGATGGAGGGTCTGTGCTGCTTCCTCATCCCGCTGCTGCACACCTTTGCCCTGCTGGTGCCCTTCTCCGTGCTCTATGGCTATTTCGACGGTGCCTACGTGGCCCTAATTCCAGTGGTGACGTCGGACGTGGTGGGGACGGCGTACCTGTCCTCTGCTCTCGGCGTGGTTTACTTCCTGCATGCCATCCCGTACCTGCTGAGCCCGCCCGTCGGAGGTGAGTGGCATCGGGGCATCGGGGCATCGGGGTTAGTGTGATTGAGACCAGAGCTGACGTCGGTGTCGTTTGTTCCTCAGGTTGGTTGGTGGACACCACCGGGACCTACACTGCCACGTTCTTCCTGAGCGGCTTGGCTCTGATCTCCAGCGCTCTCATGCTCTGCACCATCAGCATCGTCCGGCACTGCCAGAGGACTCAGAGGAACGCCAAAAACAGGAACTCCACACCACACACCAAAACCTCAGACTTCTATACGAGCGCTGTGAGCACGTAATGATCTCCTGCTGGACCTTCTCAGTCCTATGTTTGTGTTTTAAACGTTGGACGGCATTCACCAGCATCACCAGTACACTTCCACCGTCCGAATCGCTCGCGCTCGCTCGCCCTGCCTTCGTTCCCGTCTAAAATCTTTCTGCCCTAACACAGGGGGAAAAAGCTGAAGGCAGAAAAGGTGAGTTGGACCTGGTGCATATTGCATCGAACCTTTTTATAAAATAAAAGTCCTACATGTGTTCGCTCAGTATGAACATGCTGTTCTGATCCTAACCAGTTCAGATCTGATCTAATCACAGATCCATCCACGTTAGGCTCGGACTCCCACACTGTGACCACTAGGAGGCAGCGCTGGACTAAATCAACCTGCCATATCATGTAACTCAAAGTTTGTGGACACCCAAATATTTGGAGAGTTTGATTTTGGAAATCTGATCCTGGCTCTTGTTCATATTAAATGTGTGTGTGTGTGTGTGTGTGTGTGTGTGTGTGTGAGCTGGTACTGGGAGTGGCTCAGCACTCAATTAAAAGAGTGTCCACATACTTTAGGCCTTTTATACAAATACACCAACCTGTACTGCTACTACAACCTTTGTTCTTCTAAAAGGGTTCTCCAAGAGATTTTGGGAACATGACTGTGAGGTCAGGTTATGATATTAGGAGATAAATCCTGACTTTTCTCACTCCAATACATTTACTTTATTTGTGTCTGATGGACTCAAACCAGCCAAGATCTGAATCCAATCCAAGTTTGTTTATGTGCTGAGTGTTTATAAAGAACCGATATTAAAAGTCTCTGGGGTATCAGTTACTAAATCTGCAGAGCATTATTATCATTACAAAGGGTGTCCACAAACTTTTGGTCATGTAGCGTACATTTCCCTTTTGTATGAGAGCGTTGGTACCGCTGTAACGTACATGCTCCGTTCTGTTCACATTTTTATTAGAATCAGGTCAAAATGATGCTGTTTCACAAGAACTCGGATCAATTCCAAATAAACGGTGAGAGTTAAATCTTTCTCTTTTACACCTGATATAAAATGGATGGGTTTTAAAAAAAAAATAAAATGCAGTGAAAGGAGGAACATAAATCCACCGCAGGACATTTAATATCAGGGTGTGTTCAGACCTGCTGTTCTGGTTCTGTTAGATCTGGATAATAAACACCCCCCCCCCCCCTTTCAAATCCCCCCCCCCTAAATCTAACAGTTTGGAATCTAATCCTTAACTCAAACTTTAGGAATTATTTGATGCCTTGTTCTTGTTCTAGTTTGAAAATAAATAATTGGAGGATTGTTTTTAATCCGTGTTCTCTTTTATTCTGGACTTTCTGAATAACACAGGTTGTTTTTTGGGGTTTTTAATCATTTTTATTACTTTATAAGATATGAGTTACCTGTCTATACAGCACACGTGTTTATATTTCTGTTATCGAGAGCCAAAGTGCTTAGTTACAGATAAAGTGCAGGAAAAAAACAGACATCATAAAGAGAAACCTTAAATTAATTAAAACCTCTCACTACTGGACATGAAGTAAAGATTTGAAAACTCTTTCCATTTCAGGATTTGTCTCATGACTACAGAGATAGAGTAATTATTATAATTATTATTATTATTATTACTGTAACGACAGTTTGAGTTCACACAGGTCGCTGAGGTAATCCTCGTTGTCGGTGAAGCTCAGCGCTTTCTCAAAGCACTCAATCGCCAGCTCTTTATCACCCAGCTTCTTGTAGACACTTCCCAGAATTCCATAGGCTTCTCCGTCCTTTGGGTTTTTGCCGATCCTTTTCTCTGCGATCTTTTTCAAACCGCCGGCGCCTTTCTTCCCATCAGTCGTGTTTGGGTTCAGTTCCATGCATGTTCTGTAGTGCTCGATGGCCCGAGGCTCACACCCCATCCTGTACTGCTGGAATTCTGCGTAACGCAGGTGAACCAACTGGGGGAACTCGTTGTTCTGCCTGGACACCTGGAACGCCGCCTGGAACATCTCCTCTCCTTTCGAAGGTTCCTTGTTGTCCCCGTACTGGAGGGCCAGCTCGGTCATCGCCACGATGAAGGACGTCTTGAGCGTGGTCGCCATCTCTAAATGGTAGATGCACTGCTTCCGAGCCTGCTGGGTCTCTGCATGGTCGCTGCGTCGTCCCGCTCCTGCGCGATGTTCCACAATCTGAGACTTGTAGCACAGAGCTAGCTGATGATGGATGAAGGCTGAATGTTGCACTTTCTCCAAAGCTCTCTGCAGCACGGCTATGGACCTTTCAACGGAGCCTCGTTGCCTGAAGAACTTTGCGACGTACCGCATCACGTGTGGATGTTCTGGAGAGTTCTCCAAAGCCATCTCGATCAGGTTCTCTGCCTCGCCGTGCTCGTCGTACTCAAGCAATTTCAGAGCGAGTAAAACTTTGAGAACGTCATCGTCTGGGTTCTTCTCGATGGCCACTCTGAGCTGCTTGACTGCAGGAGATTCGGTTACACTGCTAAGCTCAGTCTCCATACGATACAGGACAATGGCAAGACCAGAATTCCATTCACCCTCCTCTGGTGTGAGCTGTAATGCCTGTCTGAAGCACTCTATAGCTCTGGTGTAGTACTTCCGAGATAACTTAAGGAAGGTCCATCCCTTCTCTCCAAGCACCTCGGCGTAGAGGGTGGAGGAAGGAGCGGGTGGATGTTTCTCCTTGATCTCCTGCAGTTTTTCCAGGTAATCTTCACACTCCTCATAAGTACGCGTGTGATAGTGTAGCCAGGCAAGGTTTCCGTAGGGAACGACCAGCAGCTTTTCCCATTCAGGAGAACTTTGGCTCTCTCTAGTGAGCTCCACAGATTTCTCCAAGTTGCTGAGAGCCTCGTCATTAGAACCTAGCAGAAACTTCACATATCCCAAAGAGTTGTATGTGCGAGCGACCCCCGCCTTCTTACCGAGATGTAGTTCAAGCTGGTCTTCCAGGCGGTTCAGAAGGTCGGTGAGGTCTGTATCCTCCTTTCTGAGAGCCCAGGTGAAATGACATTCCAGCTGGAGGAGCTTGGTTCTCAGAACTGTATCCTGGGATGAACTGGTGAGGAAGCAAAGAGTCAGATACACCAACAAAATACACAAATAAACAACCCAAACATTAGCAATGATCTGCACCTACCTCATGGTGAACGAACAAACTCGAAGTGAAATGGAATGTGAGGAGAAATAGGAACAGGTTCTGGTATGAAACTCCTCCTGTAGAGACCAGAAAGGAAAATGAAACTGATTCCTAATGCAAATCACTCAAGAAAAGAAATGGAAAATCACATGATGTGAGCAGTGCAGCTAAAGTAGCCAATAAATAGTAAGAACAATAAGAACATTATTATTAAAGTGATATTTCTGAATCGTTCTTCCGTTAGGTTTCGTTTTTCCCCACTGATGAGTTTAAGGTTGGTATTAGTTTATTTATACTGTTCATTCACTCACTGCCCATTATTCACTCCTTCACAATCTTTATTCGTCTTTATTTATTGTTAATCATAAAAACAAACACCCTGTGGTTCTCAAATAAAACAGAGTTTATTTCAGGCTTAATTCACTTTTTTCTGATCGATTTTAGAGCAGTTGCAGTTGCAGTTTCTGACCACACGGGGGCCTCTGGTGTCATGTGTGAAATATTGTAGAATCACTCTGTAATGACGTCATGATGATATAATGCTAAAAACGGACTATTTTTTTATTGATTTTGTGCCTTGTGTTAATTTATCTGATTTTACAAAATTTCACTAACAATTATTCGCACCCAATTCTCACCTAAACTCTTAAATATATAGATTTTAGACGTTGCTTAGACAATTAGTGCAGTTGCAGATTTGGCCCACAAGAGGGCTTCAAGTGGCAACAAAAGGAAAGCGGTGTATTTACTCACTTATTTATTTATTATTTATTTATGTCTAATCGTAGTAATAATACAGTATTAATACTAAATCTGTTAGTCACAGTCAGATCTGTTCTGTTATCTGTAAGATTTTAGGATATTTTTTGCGTTTATTTATAAAGATTATTGCTCTAACACCCAGGTTAAATTGAAATCTTTACTTAAAGATCAGGCTTGTTTTGATTTCTCCTTTTTATGTTTTTAGTGTAAGATTAGGCTTTATTAGAGTTTAATACTAATAACATCTTTTGACTCGTGTGTTTGAGCAGGGAATTTGAACTGAATGATCACATTTGTAAAAACCCCACATTATAAGTTATTTATAAATCTAAAGCTGAGTCACTGAGTCTAAAAGCTTTGATGTGACCACAACAGCCCAAATGACAGAGGAAACAGGAAGGAAGCTTCCATCTGATAATAAAAAAACAAATGATGCAACCTCGAGCTAAAACACCTTATATAAACATGGAATCATCACGGCGTCTAAAGAAAGCTTTTCCGTTTGTCTGGACACCAAATACAGAGCATAATCATATACTAAAGATTAAACAATCAATTTATTCCACTTTATTTGAGAATTTTCCGCTGTGTTTGGATGAAATTATTTTATTTCCACACACTGCTAACAGTGTTTGTAATGTTTTTAATTCAGGGCCAAGGATTTGAACCTGGAGCTCTGTGTGAATGTCAGGCAACCAACATATTCTTTAGTATTTCTTTAAGACTTTTAGGGTTTTTTAGCTCATAATGAAGCTCATTATTGACCAGAGCAGCTCTTTGAGTTTTAGTTTTTAGGTATGTGATGATGATTTTAATTGTTAGAGTTATACATTTCATTCTCACTTTGAACTGAGCCTTAATTAATTAATTAATTAATTAATTAATTAATAATTGGTAAAAGTCTTTATCATTTATGATTTAGATTAATACTGAGTGCTGTTACAGTTTGAAGGAACACAAATATAAAAGGGATTAATAATATAAAAACTAGATGAAATGATTCATCTATGTATATCTGATATATTTTGGCTTTTTCTTATATTTTCTTTTTTTGCACTGTTTAGGGATTGTATAGAAATTCGTTGTACCTTTGGTATAATAACAATAAAGCTTCTATTCTATTCTATTCTATGTACCGATGTTATCCACCAGAGGGCGATAATGAGTCTGTGTATTGACATTAATATCGTATAACAGAGTTAGTAATGCGCTGTGCTCTGCTCTTTTTATGCTCTTTTATGCTTAATATTCTTTATTATTTTATAATAATTATATCCATTCCTCTCACTGCATTTAATAATACTGATATTTACTGAAAAGTTCAAATTAAATAAGCTAATGAGTGGATTCACTAGTCCACAACTTTCATTCTTTCTGATAACCAGGTAGAAAAAATCTGCTCATATTTACAGTGGAGACAATAAACTAAAGCACATCAAAGCATTATTGGACTAACCATGTGCTGTTAAGTCATATCCTGCTTCCTGTTGGCTAGAGGTAACCCGACCGATGAAGCAACAACGTGGTATTGGAAAGAAGAAAAGCGATGTGTTTGGAATTTCCCACGAGAGCGTGGGTGGAAACTCCAGGGGCGGAGCTTTGTTAGTGTTTAAAACATGTGAGCGAGCGGCCGATGGCAAACTCAGACTCAGAGCGACATGCATCCACTCCAAGATATTTGGGACGGCGTCCTAAAGTACGAGACCTGTCTGAGGTCTCCCCTCTTCCCCGTCCTCTTCTCCCTGATGGTCTACCTGGGCTTCTGTCTGCCGTTTGTCGTCCTGGACCTGCTGTCGTCCAGAGTGGCCGTCGTGAGGAGATACAAGATTCAGCAGAAGAGCAACGTGTCGTGGAAGATGATGTGTTCATGCCTGGCTCTGTCTCTCTATAACCACGCCGTCTACATCTTCCCCCTGAGCGTCCTGCACTGGTACTTCAGACCCGTCGTCTATCCGGCAGAAGCTCCTGCTCTGCTCGAGCTCATCAGACACTTGGTGACCTGCCTGCTGCTCTTCGACTTCCAGTACTTCATCTGGCACTATCTGCACCACAAGGTGCCGTGGCTGTACCGCACGTTCCACAAGGTGCACCATAAGCACACGGCCACCTTCGCCCTGACCACCGAGTACTCGGGAGCGTGGGAGACGCTCTCGCTCGGCCTCTTCGCTGCCATGAACCCCATGCTCCTGGGCTGCCACCCCTTCACCGAGGCGCTCTTCCACGTCCTGAACATGTGGCTGTCGGTGGAGGATCACTGTGGGTACGACCTGCCGTGGGCCACACACAGACTGGTACCGTTTGGACTGTACGGAGGCGCGCCCCATCACGACCTTCATCACCAGAAGTT
>JAUZSU010091497.1:0-20042 GCA_034780255.1 Parotocinclus maculicauda
ATTGTACTTTAGGATTTGGTCCGAATAAGCGGCTGGTCCCATTAACCGGTGGTCCTATTAACCGGATTCGACTGTTTCCCCTAATTTTTGTGAGCAGTGCATTTATTTATCTACTTCACTAATGACACTTTTATTTGTTTATTTGACCTTCTAATAACTGGGTGTGCAGTCCAGTACTTGAGCATGCCTATTTCACCAGTTCTAAATAATAAAGTCTGCATTATTCTATGAATCAGGATGTTGACTGAACATTATCACAGTCACATTTGGATACTTTGCACATAGTGCTTCATTGTAAAAGATTATATTAATTAAAATGCAATATGAATTTAGATCATTGCTGTACTGTACAATACAGTAATTCTTATTTTTGTATTTTTATGAAACTTGAAACACCGAAAATGACGGTACTTTGTTTTTATTTCATTTATTTATTTATTTTCTATTATTGCTGGGCCATGGGCCATCAAGACCTGGGCCATCAACAGACATTGTTTGGATGGTCGTTGAATGACACACATCTACAGTGTGACAATTTTATAATCAATACAATACAATGATAACATTATTTTCCATTTTGTTATGTCCTTAAACTTAACACAACACTTGGTGCATACTCGGATTTATACATGTACTTAATTATATAATCTTAATCAAATTTCTGGAGCTACCTTATTATTCAAGTGATCATGTAAACAGCATGCTCAGATTTACCAGATCAGATTAAAGTGGGAATGTAAGTATGAAATTTGATATAGTGAGCTGGACTCTATGTAATCAGTTTTCTCACCACATGAATCCTGTTAGTCAGATTTCTCAATATGCGTGTGCATGCAGGCGTAACCTGACACAGTTGCATGTTCTGTTTATTCCAAGATACTTTTTGAGGCTTTATTCCATTCACCAGTGTCTTATTTTTCTTACTGGATTTGGCAGCTGCAAAATTAAACCTGTCATGGACTTAAACACTGTATATGCTTGAGGAATTAAATTATTTAATTAATAAAGTTTGCAATATAAATTATATAGTTCTCTGAGATTCTTGGGAAGTAGACAAGCAAGGTAAAACTGCTCTGGAGGTAAAACTCACTCATCGGCTGACTGACCATATCCGATTTTCTGCAGTTATCGCATTATTAAGTGCATACGTGTGTGTGTGTGTGTGTGTGTATGTATGTATATATATATATATAAAATCAGATGCCTTTGCTTGCTAAGATAACGTTTATTGCAGGGTTGAGATTAAAGATGAGAGTTGTCATGCTGCTGACTAGTCACTCCTGGGACTGCTGCCATATAAGGCTTTGTTTCTTATTCTTTTATACAGTTTCTCTTTCTCTCTCTCTCTTGCTCGCTCACTCGCACACACACACACTGACTACAAACAGTGCCGTAGCTGATTGATAACAGCAGACTAATGAATACCAGCAATAGCGGAAACGTTGATCCAACAAGCACAGAACCATTTACAAGAGTGTAAGGTGAGAAAACATAATGCTTACTACATGTTGTCTCTGTTTGTGTAGGTGTATTGGTTTAAAGACGGAAAACAGATATCAAAACGAAGCGAGCACTACCGCATCAGCCGAGAGCCAGAGGGTACCTGCTGTCTGCACATAGCCGCCGCCTCTCTGGATGATGATGGCAACTACACGGTTATGGCTGGCAACCAAGGGGTACAAACATACATGTCCTTTTTATTACGCTATATTCAGAAATTGGGACATTAAGTTCCAAATATGCACACTGAAATTATGATGGATGGCAGATTCGAGTAAAACCACATATACTGAAATGCTGGTTTGTCCGGTACACGTGTAAGTGCACTTTGTAGTTTTGGTGTATAATAAGTGACTGTAGCACATATGTTGCTATGTAAAGTATGACGCTCTCCATCTTCTCCTTCCATTGATAGGATAACAGGTGAAGGGAACTGACTGCAGAAATATTACAATAATTTGACCTCAACAAATACTGAGCTCAATAAAAATAACTATTTTTAATTAACTATTGGGGGTGTGCGACATGTATCATCTATCATAAGAGCTTTTAATGCCGTACGAGCTGACATTATCATTTATGCCACTGATTTTGGAAAGAAAACAGTCATAAGTCAAAAATATTTGCAAATTATGTTGGAAATTAACCAACAATTAATCATTCTTCAAATAAACATGCATTACAACAAATAAAGCATGACAAGGCATTACAAATGCAAATACCATTTTTTTCAATATTGTTCATTCCTAATGACTTATGTATTATTATTAATAAGTTGTGAAATTACAACCTCAAATCAGAAAACGTTGGGACAAAAATTAAAAATAAAATAAAAGGCTGATTTTTATTTAACTGCAAACAGTATGAACCCTATGTATTTCATGTTTTGTCTTGTCGACTTCATGTCATTTGTTAATAAACATCCATTCCAGCGTTTCAGGCCTGCAACAAATTCCAAAAAAGTTGCGATGGGACAATTTAGAGCTAGTAATGTATAAAAAAATTCTGATTTAATAATGATAATGTTTTTAAAGGGGTGATTTGGTACAAAATCCTGGAAAAGCATCCAGGAAAGGCAGAGTCAACACATTTGTTAACCAGTGGAGATCCTCTGTCCACCTTTGCTCCTCAAAGACGCAGCCTAATGTGGATACTGCTTTTGTACCATATCATGATTATAATCTCTTGTTCACATACTCTGTTTGAAGTTGACCAGAAAACCATTAAATATCCTGGGTTCATACTGTCTACAATTAAATAAAAGTTAAAGTACATACAAGGAGCATTGCTGGGTCTGTTTTATATTTGTGTTTTTCATACCAATTCAGTTTTTTTCTGCTTTGGGGTTCTAGAAGCTATCCCAGATGGTAAATACTTAATGTGCTAATTATGCAACCACAACAAAAAGCACAAGTAAAGTAAAAAAGGAAATAAAAAAGCAAAGGTAGAATATGGACATTTATGTGTATCTAATATAATGAATTGAGTTCACATTCGGAATGAGGCCATGTATGAAGGAACAGTTTGTCATAACATGCACTATACGTTCTGAGGTTAGGAGTTCAGACACACACACCCACAAAACCAACTTAGATTGACCATAATTATATATGTCTCTGAGACACGCCCATGCAAATCTTCATTGACTTGCATCTTGTAGCCTAGACATAATAATGCTAGAAAAATGAAAAGGTTAATACAAGAACACCAAGTTTAGTACAGTTCTCTTTTAAAACCTCTGTTTTAAAGACAATATATAGGTTGTCAGTAAGATCTTTCCTGTCTTGCTTTTTCTCAGGGAAGGGTGAGCTGCACTGGAAGAATGATGGTGCAAGCAGTCAACCAGAGGGGTCGGAGCCAACGATCCACACCTGGGCACATCCGCAGGTAAACACAGTCCTCCCTGTCTTGAATCAAACACATATCTATCATCCTAGTCAGGCTGTAATAGCAAGCTCCATCCAGTGGCTATAATTTATGAGTTCATGATTGAGTCATTTGTATTTGATCTCCGACCTATCCCTGACCTCAGCATGGCTTGGATGGATTAGTAGTCATAATGAGGGTGTTTACCAGTTTTAAAGACACCTGCATATTTTTCTCTTTACAAAAAAGAACCTTTGTTGTCCATTCTTTCTTTAATATTGATTGTGTCATGTAAGAATGTTGTTCTATGAGCTTTAAAATGCCAAAGATTTGATGTATTCATTTTTCCATTCGTTTCAGCTGTTTGTTCTTTTTAAGGGACTGCAGAAAAACTGGGCATATACATTTGTCTCGAGTATGCTGACTTTTACTAATGACATCATGTTTGCTACCACTTTTTCTCCATATTAAATTCATTGAAAATCCAATGACAAACATGTCAGCCTGTTTAACAGCCTGGAACACAGATTGATTGCTTTATATTTTGTGATTCTTTTTTAAATTTGAATCTACACCTCTGCAGTGACCTGTTTTTATTCTGACTAATGCAAGTTAGTACAGTCAAATTTATTCGGACTAGAGACAGTTCTAAGTCCGTTGATGTTTTCAGTGAAGTTTCTAATGTTTGTGTGGGTGAATTTCCACTGCTTATTTTGTAAGCGTATTTACCTGTCCTATTGTAGGTAGTACTCTTCTGTTTGCCCATGGTACCTGCATATTCTCTCTAACCTACTGTATATAAACTGTATAAATATATTAACTGGTTCAAATTCATTCACCAAGTCTCTTTCATCTGGCTGATCTTCCGTGTTGTTCGTAATATTGCCTATAAATGCATTTGTGGCTTCCGTCAAACAAAAGTCCATCCTTTTAAGTGCTACGGCTTTCCCTTCCACAGGGATGTAACGCTGCTGCATTTCCTATAATTATAGTGAATTTTCATAAATTAACTGTGATGGCATCAGGGATGCTGCATAGATGGTAGCGTAGATGGTAGCATTTACGCATCGTTACTCTCTTATATTCACATAACAGTAGCATAACAAGTTTGTGACTACGGTAATATCCGATAATGCGGTACATTTATCTGTGGATTTACCAGAGCTTTATTTGTACAGTAGTGTGGACTGTGTGTGGACAGTGGTAGCCTAGCATTAGCCTAGCAGTTAAGTGACTGGGCTATGGATTAGAAAGTCCAGGCTTCCAATCCTAACTCTGCCAAGCTGCCACTGTTGGGCACTTGAGCAAGACCTGACCCACAATTTCTTGGATTGTAATCAGTTGCTCCGTATAAGGTTGTCTGCTAAATGACTAAATTGTGAATGTGGGTCTGAGTATGCACATTCATTGTGTCACAGATGTTTCTTCTCACACTTAATGTAATAATATACAGAAAAAACTTAATACGCTCACAGATATACAGTGAACAAACAGTATTTGAAAGCAGAGAGTGCAGATAAAGGTCAGGAGTCATTAATTGTGGTTAGTGGTGTGGACACTAAGTTAAAGGATTAGAATACTGCATAGGTTATAAAAGAAATTATTTTAACAATAGCTAAGATGGCAATGTTCCACTTTATTGGTAATATTGTAGAGAATGTCCATTCTTTTATGATAAAGGATACTGTTACCCTTTGATCTCATTGTTAGATCATTTTATATTCTCTTTCTCAAGAAATATATTGTGTTCTAAAGCCTGGTGCACTCTAGCCACTAGAGACAATTGGTACACAATATTTGTAGTGAGGTTTAAGCTATTTCTTTATGTCACCACTGTAACTGTAACTCTTTTTCTATACCAGACCTCGCTCCAGGTCCAGGGATGGTGGGGAGGAGAACGAGAACATTCAAGAACGTCACTTCCGCCCCCATTTTTTACAGGCCCCTGGAGACCTCATAGTGCAGGAGGGCAGGCTCTGTCGTATGGACTGCAAGGTGAGACCATGCACAGAAACACATTTTCGCTTTACTGTTGTGGCGAAAAGTTTTTAAGAATGAAAAAGTATTTCTGTTTTCACAAAGCGTGCTGCCTCGGTTTTTCAAGAACCTTTTTACAAATGTTTATATGCTATAAAGAAGTACAATTATTAGCATTTTATATGTTTTCTAACTTTTATTGACAAATGCATCTAGTTTAAGTGCAGACTTCATATTTGCAGTGTTGACCCTTTCTCTTTAAGACCTGCAATTTGTCTCGTCAAGCTGGATATCAACTTCTGCTCAAAATCTTGAAGGATTGCAACCCATTCTTGCCTAATCAGTGCTTGAAGTTGATCACGGTTTCTGGGTTTGTGTTTGTCCACCTTCTTTTTGAGGATTGACCAAAGGTTCTCCTGTTGGAAAAAGCATCGTTTATCTCTATACTGTTCCTGGATTGTTGGGATAAATTGCTCTTGGAGGATGTTTTGATACCACTTCTTATTCATGGCAGTGTTCTTTGGCAAAATTGAGTGAACCCACTCTCCTGGATGAGAAGCAGCCCCACATGTGAAGGGTCTCAGGATGCTTCACTGTTGGCATGACACAGGTCTCATGGTAGCGCTTCACTTTTATTCTTCAGACAATTATTTTTCCAGATCTCCAAAACAGATGAACAGGGCTTCATCAGAAAAAATAACTTTACCCCAGTCATCTGCAGTCCAATCCCTAAACTTCCTGCAGAATGTCATTCTGTCCTTGAGGTTTTTAGAGGAGAGAAGTGGCTTCTTTGCTGCCCATCGTCCAAAAGCCTTCATTTCACTGTGCATTCAGACCCACTCACACCTGCCCTCTGCCTTTCCTGAGGATGCTCTGCTCTGGTGGTGGCCCGTTCTAATAGATGCATTTTCTTTAAGAGATGGTCCTGACACTTGCTTGACTTTCTTGGGTGCCCTGAAGCCTTATTCACTGCAATTGAATCACTCTCCCTGAATATTCTTGATATTCTTGACACTACTGTAGATTACTACAACTCTAAGAAAGACTAAAGGCATAGAAAAATGGCAAGAGACCCATTCTTCAGAACATGCCTCAAGTCCGAGGTTTGGAGTACATGCATTATTTCCAAACCTAACGTTCACATGGCACAACGTTATTCCTGCATGGATTCATTACTAAAAATATCATGAGTACTTCATTGGTTGTTAACTTTGATTTTTTTTTTAATGCATTATGCAAAAACATAGTCGTTTGTCTGTCTAATTTCTGATAAAAAAAAATCCTCCCCATGCATTCCAGTTAAAAGATGTCAGAAAGTAGTTTTGTGATATGTATATGTCTGCAATAACATCTTAATTAATAATGATGTGTGAGCTGACATTATCGAGTATGCCACTCACTTTTGGAAAAACAACTGTCTAAACTGGCCTTAAGAGTGCACATATTCATTTAGTCATGTAACCAGGTAGGATAGACTACTGTGTGCACAGTGTCTGCATGCAGCGTGCACAAATCAAGCTAGCATTCTACTAAAAAGCTCACTGACTTCCTGAAAGTAAAAATGAGTGAACAAACTGCACCAGGAGACAAAATACAGACAACACCAGCCTCATAGACTACATCACTGTGTGGCTCTTGACCATAAATCTGTTGTTGGGACAAAATGTGAAACTTTGTGCAGCTTATGCGATGCAGTATTTGCTGGAATGCTTCAGTTTTAACTAAATAAGCAAGACTATTTACATGTTATTCAATGTTATTTCATTTGATTTAATTTGAAAGCAACAATTATCCTATTAACAAGAGAAAGCCAGTACAATGCAGCACTTTGGCGTACACATTTCTGAAGGTTGCAAAGTATCGTCTAATCATCGATATTGTCTCCGAAAATATAATCCCCATGTAAATGAATGCCTCCAGGAAAAGAGTACATTTCTCATCTTTTACCACTCAAATCCAAAATACCATCCAAAATAGCTGCTTGTTTTGAAAGTGATTTCATTTCATTTCAAAATATCCCCTAATTTCTGTGAGCAGTACATTTCTTACTGACTTTATAGTTCTGGCCTTTATAGCCACCATTTGTTTCTGCTTTGTTCTTGCTCCCTTATATTGGAATCTATTTTTCTTATCCTCGTTACTATAGTATATGATTATGATAAATCTATACATTTCCATAGATTGATTCACACACTATAACAGTACCTCTTTCTTTCACACATGCACTGATACAAAGAAGCTGCAGTGAATAATGCTGGTATTTATTTCCATCTGTTTCCTACAGCTCTGCAGCGCCAAACTTTCCAGGCCAAAAATGTCCCTTAGAGCAGGGAGTGCAAGATGGCCAGCTCATGACATGAAATCAAAGCGGATTTGCTTTAACCAGAGGCCTCAGCAGACACAGACTGTTGATCAGACTGTTGTCAAGGAATATAATCCAGATTCCTTGTCATCTTAAATATTAGTCTACAGAATTATTACAATGCTGTGGGATCGTATGGTGTTGATTATTAACTTTGTTTCCAGAACCGGAACACGTACAAGCAGAATGTCTGAGGCATCAGAAACCAGCAGAAAATATTATTAGAAATGAAGATTTTTCAATCCATATTTGGTAGCATATTTGAATATGTAGTCACTTTTCACACGATCCTGGTGATCCATGGGAAAACACAAATGCACCAAACAGCACTTGATCCGTAACCGGAACACACACACTTCCAAGTGTACAGCCTATTAGATAGATTGGTCACGTCAGTATACTTTTTTGCACTGATTTTCATTCAATATTTATGAGCTTTAGCTTGTCTTAGCCTTTGGACTGTAGAAGGGTCTTCATGGCAACATGGAGCTATTGCTCAAGTAAGGTGAGGTCACACAATAATTGCCACTGTAGCCCACAGAAGTGTAGTTCAGTGTCCTCCTCGTGTCTGCATGAGTTTACTCTGTATACTCCAACTTCCTCCCACATTCCAAAAATTATTGGTCATAACAAAATAATTTGTGTTTATAAAGTGCCCCTAGTGTGTGTCCTTTAATAAATTGTTGCCCTGTCTACGTTTGTTCCTGCCCTGCACCCTGTGTCACTAGCACTGAGCCTGACCAGGATTACGCTGTTAAAAAACAAATGAAAGAATATAGCTTATAGAAGTTTTTTTTCTGATTTTTCTTCATTTTTTCAATACCACATAAGCACTGCCTGAGTTGAAAGACTGAGAAATAATAATATATGGTTATTTTACCACGGCTAAAACCAACGGTTTATCTAATCTAATCTCATCTCATGTAATCTAATGGTGTCCTTTTGAACAGTACTGTACAACAGGTAGTTTTTCTTGCTCTTAGACTCTTAACTGTATCCATCCTTTAGGTAAGTGGCCTGCCCACACCTGACCTGATTTGGCAGCTGAATGGTCAGACCATCCGGCCAGACTCCTCCCACAAGATGCTGGTGAGAGAAAATGGAGTCCATTCGCTTGTCATCGAGCCCGTGACGAGCAGAGATGCGGGAGTGTACACGTGCATCGCCAGCAACAGGGCTGGACAGAACTCCTTCAATCTGGAGTTGATTGTAGCGGGTGTGTTATCTTTTAAAATCTCCTAACAAATATGCATATTCTTAAACTAAAAGTTTCTCAATACGACGATGTGTGACATCAAATATAAGTATAGTCTCTGGTATGACTCTGTTGTAGCTAAAGAGATGCACAAAGCTCCCACCTTTATTGAGAAGCTGCAGAACACCAGTGTTGCCGAGGGTTACCCTGTGCGCTTGGAGTGCCGTGTATCCGGAGTCCCGTTTCCCCAGATTTTCTGGAAGAAGGAGAATGAGTCCATTACTCACAACACAGACAGAATAAGGTAGGTCAGCTCTGACTGAGCATAGCAGTTTGATCAGTCAGTGCAGGTTATTTACACGGTTAACCAATGTAGTTAAACAGAAACACTCACTTACCAAGTCAAGTCAGATTAATTTATATTTCTGTATTTATACTGCTCTTTTTACAACAGAGTATTGTCTCAAAGCTTTATAGTATTAAATTAGCTCCCGATATCTAGGGCCATTCCCAAACTGAGCAAGCCCAGAGTGGCAGTGGCAAAGAAAAAGTCCCAAAACATTATAATTTTAGAAACCATGTAATGTTAACCTTAAATGATAAATGTACAAATGAAACTAATTTATCTAGTCACATAAGCCTGTAGGAAACATGAATATATAAATAAAATGACGTAAAAAAAAAAAGCATATGAGCATCATTTAGTCCAGTACCCAGAGCCACTTCAGACCACTTTAATTGGAACAGTCGTGCACTTATTAATTCATGCACTTATCTAGTCAGCTGATCGTGTGACAGCAGTGCAGTTTATAAAACCATGCAGATACAAAGCAGCAGCTTTTGGTCAGGTTCATATCCAACATCATAATTAGGAAATGTGATCTCAGTGATGTTGACTATGGCATGATTGTTGGTGCCAGATTTTAATAACTGCTGATCTCCTGGGATTTTTTTGCACAGCAATCTGGAGATTACGGTGCAATAAAGAAAGAACACCAAGCGGTTGGCAGTTCAGCAGACAGAAACACCTTGTTAATGTCACATGAAATCCTGATAGGTTCGAGCTGAGAGAAAGGCCAGGCATCTTGCACATGTTGCACCTTGAGGCTACTTGGCTACAAGACCAGATACACAAGTACAATACCACATCGGGTTCCACTTCTGTCAACCAAGAACAGGAAGCTGAGGCTGCAGTGGGCACACGTTCAGCAAACAAGGCAGTTAAAGACCGGAAAAACATAGCCTCATCTGGTGAATCTCAGTTTCTGTTGATAGACACAGATGATTTGGGTTAGAATTTGGTGCCACCACACACATTCATGGACCCAGCCTGCTTTGTTTTACCAGTCCAGACTAGTGGAGGTAGTGTAATAGGGGGTGTGTTCTTGGCGCACACAATATCGCGCATTCATAACATGAATGCCCATTTTGAGAATCGTTACCAACCGTATGCATCCATTCCTTCATGGCCATAAATTAGCCATCAGCTACTACTAGCAGCTATTTCCAGTGTGATAAGGCACCAAGTTACAAAGGACAAAAAACTCATTTCTGACTGATTTCATGGATCTGCCAATGAGCTGTTTAATGTTCTGGAGTGGCCTTCCCAGTAGGACTGTGAGATGTGTATCTTAATTATATCATAATTGTTGTTTTAATGATGTGCGAGCTACCATTATTACCAACAGTCAAAATCATGCCTTAAGAATTCACACATTCACTGCTTCATGTAGCCAGGTAGGATAGACTAATGTGCATTTGCACTATGTGCATGCAGCATTCTACCTAGAAGCGTATGCCCAAAGTTAAAAATGAGTGAACAAACTATGCTAGGAGACAAAATACAGACACCACCACTCTCACAGTCTACATCGTTGAGGGTGGTTTATTGTCTTTTATATGACGGATGTTGCTCAAAAGGCAGCAATCTGTAACCAATGGTGGAGATTGTGCCACATCTAACTCATTTCACCATGTGCAAACTAACCTCCATGCAGAATATAAAAATGACTACAAATTTTCTGAGGAACATAACACAACATACCAAGAAACATAACATTCCTAAAACTATATACTAAGATGACAGTTTTTACATTCACATGGCTGCAAATTAGATTTATCAGAATGATGAACATTCAGGAGCAGTCAGACAACGGGACTGGCTCGCAAAATCCCCAGAAAATGCTATTTTCAGGATTTCTCTCTATTCTTTAATTGCAAAAAGTTTAAATAACCATCTAACAGACGTATGTGCTCATAACAGTTCATAAAAGTGCTTCATGATCTTTCACAGAAGGTATATTTAAATCACAAGCAGGTCAAAAGCTGCTGTACACTGTCATCTCCAAATATGGCAACTCTTGGTTGGTTAGAGCTGACAGGCTGTCCAAACTGCTAAAGCGCGTATACACAAACAGCGACAAGGAAAGCCTTGTAAAGAGCAGCGTACACATTCAGGCACAGAACGGCAAGGCCCTCTACAAACACATTATGTCTGCACCACCTCAGAGAGTGTTTCATGTTTACAGCATCTGGCTAAATTAGGCTGTCTTCAGAACAGCAGTAAAGTACTCTACCAGAGAGAGAGTTTGTTGCGCAAGTGGTCAACCACATCAAGAAAGTAGTAAAAGCGTAGTTCTGGTTGTGAGGGGCGTGGATATCTGTGCATATATTTGATGAATTATTGCAGTAGCTGATAAGTGTTTGAAGTCATTAACAACTATTGTAAATGCATAGCTATTTCAATGTGGAATTTGTAACACACCACATTTGCAAAGCACTGTTCACTCATTGCGTTTGGATTTAGGTCCTACTTTATGGCTTTTCAGCACACCATTGTCTAGTTTTGACAATTCGGAGCCACAACTTGTAAAACATTTGTCTCACCCAGCCCCTCTCAGCTCTCTGGAGCCATGAAATTCTGCAAGTGTCACAAGAGAGAAATATCTTAGCCAAAACCCATGAATGGCCTGCCCGAGTCATGAGGTTTGGCAGTAGCCAGATATTAATAACAAGAAAACTTTGGATTGGTATTTGCAACAAATACAATGAATACATGATGAAGACATGAATTTTGGAGTTTACAATATGTTGGCATTATTGTTTTGATTTTACTTGTATCTCAAATAGGGGGCGGCACGATGGTGCAAACAGTTAGCACCTCAGCTCCCGAGATCAGTGGTTCCATCCTGACCTTGGACTGTGTGGAGTTTGCATGTGCTCCCCTTGTGTGGATTTACTCTGGGTATTCTGATTTCCTGCCACATTCCAAAGACATGCATTAGGTTAATTTTTAAAAATCTAAATGGCCTAGCGTGTGTCTTGGCTAGTATCGATGTAACCTTGCTCCAGTCGTGAATAGCCGTTGATGCTTATGCGACGTTAAACAAACAAACCTGAAATGGGACATTGTAGCATGTACATATGACGCCAGGAAAATACCTACAAATGTTTACAGAAGCATCAGTATGCAGTGTGAAAGAATCTATTCTGACCTGTATTATGGGCTTCACAGTATGCATCAGGACAACTTTGGCTATCTGTGCATGATCATCCAGCCAGCTATGAAGGAAGATGCAGGCTGGTACACCGTCTCAGCCAAGAACGAAGCTGGCATCGTCTCTACCACAGCACGGCTTGATATACACAGTAAGCTGATCACACCTATACAACGCATTTAACTCTTCCATGATTTGTATTATTCCAACTCGGAATTAAAATGCATGTAAATGGGTTATTTACAATTTGCCTGACATACAATGCTGCGCAAAAGTCCGAATTGTTGTAAAATGAACACAAAAAAGTTTAAACTTTTCACTTCATATTACTCTTTTCCACTGATCTACATTCCATTCTTTGTGAGCAATCAAGGCTTAAGACTATTGCACAGCATTTTTTTTTACTACTACCATTCCAAAAAGACCATTCCTGATCATTTGGACTACAGACTGGTCTGACTATTCTAAGAGAGCAAGTTACTCATGTTTGTGTCCATGTCTTTCCTCTATTCATTGTAGCAAACTATAAATGGTGTTTGTTAGTGTATGCGTCTGTCCTAGTGTCAGTAGTACTCCTTTATTTGACCCCCTCTCTCTCGCCCACCTGACTAATCATCCTTGTTGTTACTAATACTGTCTATCAACAATTTTGCTTTAGTCAAACAAAAGTATCAGGTCCATAATACCATCCTACTCAGTCAATAAAAAATGTAGTGGCATTAGTTGCTGTGTAGATGGTAGCGTTATACTAGCTTTTATCTCCATATCTGATCCATTTACATATCGTTTGCATGAAGTTTTCTTGTGAGAATCCCCTTTATATTTACATTACAGGAGCATAAAAAGAAAACGTGACTTTTTTTGTCTGGTCAATGTCCATTTCTGTGAACGTTATGTTTTACAGAACTTAAAGTGGTAGACGTACCTGTATTGTACATGCTAAGGTATTAACAATTTATTTAAAATGTCTGCTGCACATAATGTCAATGTGTATGGTGTAAAATAAAGACGTACTGTTTCACAAATTCCACAAGTATTAAGGAGATTCTACACTCTTACTTAAAAGCGCCACAAAATTAACTTTGAACTAAATGAAACTGACAGATCATTCATACTGTGTATTTTGATTAACATACAAGTTATGCCTAAAATATAAAGCCTAACACATTTGTTACTGAAGTCATCTAAAAGCATATCGTCTTCTTTCCATAGCCCCCTACCATCAGTCACAGACCCCAAAGCCCAAGAAGGTGCGTCCTTCAACCAGCCGCTATGCTGCTCTGACTGAGCGTGGCCTGGACGTGAAGGCAGCCTTTTTCCCAGAATCCAGCCCCCTGCCCCCTGGTGCCCTGGTGGAGAGCGATGACCTGTAGACGCTTACCTATGTCCATAGACCTTACCTATGAACCCTGACTCATTTACTCCAGTGCCATTTTCCCCCAACTTAACACAACCACTGCCTTACCGGTGGAGCCTTAACCCATCATCTGCGCTGCGATCAGCTGATGAAGAATCTGAAGAACCATGTAAAGCATTATTTTCTTAGAGATTTTACTTCACTACGAGTGATTTCATTCTGGTCCACAGGCAAAGAAAGGGAGAGGGAGGGAGGGAGGGAGGGGAGGGCTTGATGGGCACCAAAGCGACTTCATCCAATTTCTCTCACATACACAACTAATTGCATCAAGCTGATGTGAGAGAGGAGGTACCGTCATCACCTTGCTGTGCTGTAGCCCGATTATTTCATAAAATGTTCTGAGAGTATTAACATGAAACGCTTAAACATTAAAACGGTTTCTCATTTTAAAACAAGAAGTAGCATCTAGTTCTGCATGTGTTACTTTGCTGGCACTCAGTGTCTTAGTCGCTATTTGAGGTGCTGGAGATCTGTTGTATTTTGTAGCAGAAATATTTATGGGTAATAGGGTGGTGAAGGGGACGGGCTTGGTTTAGATACTTCTGGGGGCACTTTTAAAGTTGAACGAGTCTAAAAGGTGTGGGATTTACGTCCCTTTTTTATGTGTGAACCACATAGTTTTGGAATTATACTGCTCACAAAAAATAGGGAATAAAATGAAAAATACCATCAAAGTTTTGTGAGCAGTGTAGTTAGGCCGATCATGCTGCATTTCATTCAGTCCAGATCTACAACGTGCCATTAAGTAGGTATTGCACAAGGCCGGGCCTTATTGTTTTTCTTTATTTTATGTTTGGTCATGCGGAAGTGTTAACGTGCTTTAAGAGGTTGAGTGACTGAATCAGAAGGACAGACTTGCTCTGTTAGTGCACGAGAGTGTTAGGCTTGAGGGAAGGATAAGAATAAGTGTGAGAATTGCTATGGACAGGGCTCGTTGAATAGAACATGGAGGGCATGGGCTGTTATTACGAGATTAGGTGGTGTCACAAAGTTACACTATAGAACCTAGCAACACTAATTATGTGTTGGCTATTATAATGCAAAAGCATGTTTCTGTGCAATTTGGAACAGTAGGAACACACCCATACATTGACTCGCAGGCCACTTTATTAGGTGCACTGCCGTGTTCCTACGCTCATTGTCTAAGCACTTCAGACTGTACTCCATCTGTTTCTTTACATACTTTGTTACATACTTAACTATGTTCTCTACTGGACAGGAACCCCCACAGTGGGTACTGGATCATTCTCAGCACTGCAGTGACACTGATGTAGTGCTGGTATCACGGGATAAGAGATAGAAGTGCTGCTGGAGTTCTTAAAGGGTGTTCACTTGAGACACTTCTACCATATCGATCCACCTTATAGATGTAAAGTCAGAGACAGTAGCTCAATCTTTGCACTGTTTGTGTTAGGTGTACTCTAATCCTTTATCAGTACTCATAGGATGCTGCACACAGGATTCTGGTGGCTGGACAGTTTTGGCTGGTGGACTAGACTTGCTGTATCTGATCCACTTACCAGCACAACACACACTTGCACACCACCACATCACTGTCACGGAACCAAATAGGACCTGATCTGTGAGGGTCCTGTCCACTTGAGAGCAGGATAAAGCAGAAAAACAAAGCGTATAGAGAAACGGATGGACTACAGTCTGTAACGATAGAACTACAAAGTGCTTCTTTATGGTAAGTGAGACTGACAAAATAGCCAATGAGTGTTGAAACAAGACAATAAAATGGCCAATGAGCCAATGTGCATTTCTGACTTCTTCAGAAAGAAAAGAAGGATAATATTGAAGTGCAGCATTTACAGCCAGTCATTAAATTATACTATTACAGCTATGGTTTTCCCATGGCTTTATTGCCGTAACTATGTACTGCCGTTCAAATTATGTACTCTTATCTCTTTCTTTCATGTTAATATATGTACACACATACGCAACTCTGGTACTTGTATTGCAATAATGTAGAGTCATCAGCTTTGAGAGGAAGTTGAATGGGATTGATACATTTCACAGGTTTTTAGCTTGCAAATCATTTAAAAAATGTATCCAAACAAGACTACAATATGTAATCACACAACTTGTACGAGTATCATTTCGCCTTCAGTTTTTTCCCCCATTACTTTTGTTTAAACAAAAATACATACAAGACTTGTAATGAAAGATTGTGTTCTTCCACTTCTAAGCCAGCCTGCCTGTATATGGAATGTTTTTGACTCTATTTTGGTTTATGAATAACCTAAATAAAAAAAGTCTCAAGGTACAAGGTCTGTTTTAATACACCTCTCTCTGGTAAACACATCTTCAGTCATTTGTACAATGGATATAAAGGCAGGAGCAGTTTCAACAAGATGGAAGGAGGAGATTTGGGAGGCTGGGGATCTGGAGAGGCTTTGCGGTTATATGTTTACCGATGGTTAGCTAACATGTTATAGTATTGTAATGACTTCCTACAACAATGATGTAACGTTACAGCTTGAATTTCTGTAATCACACTAGTTACTCACGCGGTTGCAAAGTATGTTACTCATTTGGCTCCTAAGACTCGCAAGGAATGCCCCTTTTTTGACATCTGGCTTTAGAAAGAGGAAAAGGGCAGCTCGGTGGGTAGCACCGGCACCTCACAACGAGAAGGTCTTTGGTTTAATCCCAGGGAGGAACAGCCTGGGTAATTAATGTGTGGGTTTACTCTGGGTACTCCAGTTTCCTTCCACAATCCACTGATCAATTGACATTGACTTGAGTGTATATATGACTATTCCTGAGATAAACCTGTGTATTTGATATAACACTCATTTCAAGTATTTCAGTATTAAAAAGCTTATTTTTGCCAACTACAGCAATGTGCAAAAGGCAACCATTAAGATTTGTTGTTTTTGCAAATGTATAATGACCATATATAAGGCCAGACTTTTTTGATTGCTTGATTCGCGGATCCGCCGACGACCATATTTAAAGAATACCAAAAAAAAAAGAATTTTTTTAAATTTATTTCTCGAATCCGCTGCAGCACCAATGGTTAAAATTCGAAAAAAAATACAATTTTATTTTTCATCTTTTTCCACCCTCCGATGGAGAGCCAACCAATTTCGTCTGTTCAATTTATTTCTTTCCAGATTCACTTTAATTTAATTGTAGGTTAAATAAATTTTATTTTAAAATAAAAATGTATTTTTATTTCTTCCTCCTTCCTTGTATTGATTCCACACAGTCCTTGAGAAATTGAAAAGTGCTGAAAAATAAAGATTATTGGGTGGAACTTCTGTGCAATGCTCTGGGTTCAGGAATTCATGTGGACTTCCAATTTGAAACACTCCAAGATTAAGACATCCTGAATGTCACTGACTGTCCTCCATTGTCACCTGTCTCAAACCATATGGAGCATTTATGGGGGCACTTAAAGACAGAGAAAGCATTTAGTAAGACCTTTAGGTGAACTTTGGAATATTTTGAAATCACGTTGGGATAAATTGGATAATCAGATTTTGCACAAACGTGTCGGGTTAATGACAGTTAAGTGCATGCAGCCACCAAAGCAAAAGGGAGCTCATGGCAAACCTCAATTAATTCGGATAGGCATGGTTATTTTCAACGGATCTTAACTTATTACTCCACCTGAATGCTGACTGTATGACTGGCTGTTGATTTCTCACTCTTAATTCTCATTTCTGTTTTTTTCCTGGTAAGGGCAATGGTTATAACTGATGTGCTTTTCAGTTTGAAGAGGTTTGTTTGTGACCAATAATTCAGAAGTGATTAGTAAAGAAATCCATTTGCACAACAGATTATCAGTCCTGCACACTTGCATTTTAGCCTGTTCCTCTGTATAGAACAACTCCATCTCTGGAATGTTGGGTGGGTTTCCTCATATAAACCACTTTCTAAAGGTCTTTCTAAAGTATTCTAATTGCTTGCAAATCAGAACTTGTTGACTTGTTGCTTCCTAAAATCTTTATTCTTATTTAATCAATCCTTGATGTCCTGGGATATTAGATTAGATTTTGCTGGTAGAACTCACTATTCCAACTTCATTGTTCCAAAAAGGATGGCAAGCCATTCTGGCCTAGATGTGGCAAAACGGGAACAAAAGTATGCTACTAAAACCATCATGTTTCACAGATGGGATAAAGTTCTTGCTGCAGACATAATGTTTTTTAATTAAACTGAAGAGTTTTATTTTGGTCTAATTCATTAAAAAAAAACTGGCATGTCCATGTGATCTTCAGCAAACTGCACACAGCTGACAGTGTTCTTCTATCCCTACCATTCACACCATTACTGTACGGTGTTCTGATGGTTTACTGATATGGTGAACATTACCATTATCCATTGTGAGAGAGGCTTTTAGTTGTGTAAAAGTTACCCTGGGTTTCTTTGTGACCTCAGGAACTGTGCATGCCTTGTTGTTTTAGTGATCAACCACTCCAGGGGAAGGTAACAATGGTCATGAACTTCCTTTATTTGACAGACAACTGTATTAAGTATGGTAGCATATTTTTTCAGAACACCATGAATTTGTTTGATTATTTACCTAAATCCTGTTAAAAGTTTTTATTTTTTTACGGGTGGTCATACCCTTAACAATCTGTCTGTCTTTGGATTAGTGGAGTCCAACCAAAAATGGTTTTATAGCATTTTCCAGCCTCATGAGCATCAGCAATCACCTTTGTGAGTTGTGTTGTAAGGGTCAGACTTTGTTAGAACCCTCTCCTTTAAGTACAACAGGGTACCTAATCACACTCCGCTTCTGTTCTGGGGCTATGCAAAGGCATGGGAGTGTCTCCAAGTTGCATATTGATAACTTTTGATCTATTTGACTTAGGTCAAAATAAAATAAGGTACTACCAAAATGTAACAATTAATTCTCCATTGAGTAATTTAATGGTTTAAATTGACTTGTTCTGCATCAACTGGTTCTGAGATCATCAAAAGTCCTGTATGTATTACAGGCGTGTGGAGTACTCGGGCCTGAGTAACAGATGACATCACACCACAACTCAGAACCTCCACACAGTGGCCCTGATCTCATCTTTCACCGCAATGATTGTGCAGCTTTTAGACGACCCCCATAATCACTTAATAAACTAAAAATAACCCTCAAGTCCATTCTTAATCCAGACCAGCTGTGTGCGTGTGACGAGGAGCGAGCACAACATCTCCCAAAAGAATGAAGGATGACACATGAGTTCCTATTACACACAAAGAAAGTATGTTCCCATTTAAGTTGAAGATTTCTTTTTAATGGGAAGGTCAAGGCTTCACCCAGACTAAAACCCAGGTCTCGGAGGCAATGGTCTAGCTAATTTGACCGCTCATTTGGGGTCTAGAATTTACTTTTGCGTCACTCTTTATTGTTAAAAGAGCTATAACAGATGGAAGCGACTTGATGTGAATACTGCCATGCATAATTCTTCATCAGCAGACCAGATTTCTGAGTTCTAAGAATATACCATATATGCTGAACACATCCCAAACCAAATACAGACAAAATAGTAACACAACTTCAGGTGTTATCATTTGACAGTATTAAGTATGGCAGCATATTATTCAGAATCAATTTGATTATTAACCAAGAAACCATGTTAAAATTCCTTTAATATTTGTATAATCTTTTTGTGGGTCATTTGTTGTATTTACAAAATTTAGCAGATACCCTTAACTAAATCATTACAACTATTAAAACAATCTTTCGGTCAATAATTTATTTTCATACCCTTTTACTTTAATTCATGGTCACACAGGGAGCCGTGGCCTAAGAGGCAGTACAGCAATTTGAGAACCAACCATAGTGACATGGTGTCAAAACATTGCAAGGATACACACATATCCTTAAAATATCAGAGGAAACTCACACACACTCAACTTATTTAAACGTTTGAATATCTGTCCACAGTTGTGGACACCAGGGGCGATTTTAGGATCTGGTCTTTAGGGGTGCCCAGCCCCCCGTGCTCACAGAGGCACATTTTTTCTCACCAATTGAGCCGAGTGAACTTCCCCAACGTTAGACCGTGCATTTGGAGAGCTGTAGTTGGCCAAGTCAGTTGCATTTAGTTAATGGAACATTGGGAAAATCTGACCGATTGTCTGTCTTTCCATAGATGGACATACGTTCTTTTTTTAACTCGTCTCACTCGTCTACTGAACACTGCAAAAAATCCATTGGCAAAAAAATAGACAAAATATATGTAAATTAAGACGTAAATGCTTATATTAAGCAAA
>JAUZSU010091608.1:0-20040 GCA_034780255.1 Parotocinclus maculicauda
GATACAACAGCTATTTACTGTAAATCCTAATATTTTATGATTTATAACATTCCTTTATTGTTAGAATTAATATTTTTTATATTATATAAATATATAATAAGATTTTTTTTTTTTAATGTAAATTTTTGAAAACCTGCAATGCGAAAGGTGAACTGCGAAGTGGCGAGGGGTCTGTGTCTGTGTCTGTGTCTGTGTCTCTGTCTCTGTCTGTGTCTCTGTCTGTGTCTCTGTCTGTCTGTCTCTCTCTCTGTCTGTCTGTCTCTCTCTCTGTCTGTCTGTCTCTCTGTCTCTCTCTCTGTCTGTCTCTCTGTCTCTCTCTCTGTCTGTCTCTCTGTCTCTCTCTCTGTCTGTCTCTCTGTCTGTGTGCCTGTGTGTGCCTGTGTGTGCCTGTGTGTGCCTGTGTGTGCCTGTGTGTGCCTGTGTGTGCCTGTGCGCACTGTCAGACAATCATCAATATCTTATCAATGGTGTTGCATCACTGAATAATAAAAACAGTGTTCTAAAGACCTGCTAGATAAGGAGCATATCGTTCACCTATTTACACTATAAACGTTTTTATAAAATCATGGCATTCGGAGGTATACAAACTTTCTACTGTGTGTCAGTGGCAGCTAAGATTTGCGGGGGTGATTATGCAAGACTGTATGCAGTAGATGGAGCGAGATAAGGACATGCTAGACAGTTAATAATGTAGCTTTAAAGCGGTGAACGCTTTTGGTCCATTTTCTTTAAAAACCGAGGTCTTAACAATTACAGTGTATTATAATAGGAAATAAAAATGTGTCTTTTAATCCTGGACATTGTGGCTGTAAATCAGTCTTTAGCCAATCAGGTTCCCAAACAACGGCGAGAGTTTAAGAGCAGGAGTTATTTACGTATCACATGAATTTGTCTCATAAAGAATACACTTTGTGTATATGTACTGCTCCCAAAAATTAGGGGATACCCCAAAATGTAATATGTCCTAATAAAATATCCTTTAATTTTCATGAGCAGTGTACATTACAGTAGCATAAAATGTCAAAATTACTTAAGTAGTGTTCAGTCAACTATTTTGGTCCACATCCTGTTTCACAGAACACACCTGTAAATGCTAACTGTCCTTTGATCTCTGCAGCCACTCGCCCTCCCGGAGGCTGCCACTCTGATGAGTTCCAGTGCCGCATGGATGGCCTTTGCATTCCAATGCGCTGGCGCTGCGACGGCGACACCGACTGCATGGACCTGACCGACGAGAAGCACTGTGAGGGCGTCACTCACACCTGCGACCCCGCTGTCAAGTTCGCCTGCAGGGACTCTGGTTAGTCGTCTACAATTCACCATCTACAATTAAACAAGAGCTTTAAATAGGAATTCGTTTTACTGAAAATTTTCTGGCGAAGAAATTCGTTTAAGGGTCATGCAATTCCACCATGTCGCCGACAGATCACGTCGGACCAGAAAAGAGTTATGTGAAATTCTGGCACCATCTGATGGTGAAGTTGTGTAATTGCGTTTCCCTGACTAAATATCAGTGCTGGGTTTTGACACTCTGCCTCTCTTTAGCACGCTGTATAAGTAAGGCCTGGGTGTGTGATGGCGACAGTGACTGTGAGGATAACTCAGATGAAGATAACTGTGAGATGCTGCTCTGCAAGCTCTCTCATCACGTGTGCGCCGGCAACGATTCCATCTGCCTGCCTGCGGAGAAACTGTGTGACGGCAAGGACGACTGTCCTGACGGCTCGGATGAGAAACTCTGCGGTAAGGAGCCACGCGTCCAGACCTACAACAGATATACCTTGACATGTTGTTCGCTTCTTCAGCGTGACCCTGTCTCTCGTTTCCGCCGCAGACCTGTGCTCGGTGGAGAATGGCGGCTGCAGCCATAACTGCACTATCGCCCCTGGGGAGGGCATCCTGTGTTCTTGCCCCCCTGGCATGGAGCTGGGCCATGACAACAAAACTTGCCAGATCCAGAGCTTCTGTGCCAAGCACCTGAAGTGTAGCCAGCGTTGCATCCAGGAAAAGGCTACAGTTAAGTGTGCCTGCTACGAAGGCTGGGCTCTGGAACCAGACAAGGAAAGCTGCAAGAGCACCGGTGAGCTTGGCTTCTGTCACTTATGTTTAGTTGGTAAACAGACTGGGGAGACAATATGTACAGAAAATGCTTGGCTGTATTTGGGGCTACAGAGTTGTGGAAATAACAGTTGTGTTATTTACAATAAGCAATGTTGAAAATACCAAATCCCCCGAACTACATTTAGTACATATCCAGAACTGAGTCAATGCCCTTATCTACAGAGACTCAGGGCTGAGCTAATTAGGTGAGGATTGGGGCTCAGAGGCTCAACAGTGGCAGCTTAGAAGAGCCAATATATAAACTCTCATCCTTTAAAAGCCTGGTGACTTGAGTATAGTTGCACAATCTGTGCTTATTGTGTCTGTCTGTGTAATATCCTGTCTGTGTGTCCATCTGTCTGTGCTTATTTGTCGCTCTGTCTGTGTGTCTGGCTCTTTGTCTGTCTGTCTCTGTCTGTGTATTCGTTTGAGTCTCTGTGTCTCCCTGTCAGTGTTTGTCTCTCTGTGGGGGTCAGTGTCTGTCTCTCTGTGGGGGTCAGTGTCTGTCTCTCTGTGGGGGTCAGTGTCTGTCTCTCTGTGGGGGTCAGTGTCTGACTTTGTTTGTTCGACTGTCTGTCTGTATGCTTGTTTCTCTCTCTGACTGGATGTCTTTTTGTTTGTCTATCTGTCTGTGTGTTTGTTTCTCTGTCTGGGTCAGTGTCTAACTGTCCATGTGTGTCTCTTTTCTGTCTGTGTACTTGTATGTCTCTGTCTTTTTCATTGCGTCCCTTTGTAAATCTGTCTGTGCATGTCTTTCTGTCTGGGGTCACTGTGTCTGTGTGCTTGGTTTTGATGCTATCCGTCTGTGTGCGTCTGTTTAATCAGTCTGTTTGTGTGTCTCTATCTGAGTCTGTCTGTCTGTGTGCTTGTTTGTGTCTGTCTGTGTGTTTCTCCTTGTTCTGTCTGTCTCTCTTTGTCTGTGTGTCTGTCTTATTAGTTTGTGTGCGTGTCTCTGTCTGAGTCGGTGTCTGTCTCTCTGTCTGTGCGTTTGTCTTATTTGTGTGCTGTATTTTTTTCCGGTGTGACGCACTGTTTAAGGTGTCATTTGTGTTCCCTGTTTGATCCAGATCCCTTCAAGCCCTTCATCATCTTCTCAAACCGGCACGAAATCCGCCGCATTGACCTATATAAGGGCGAGTTCAGCGTGCTGGTGCCCAGTCTAAGGAACACCATTGCATTGGACTTCCATCTCAATCAAAGCTCCCTCTACTGGACCGATGTGGTGGAAGACAAGATCTACCGTGGCAAACTGTCTGAAAACGGAGGTGAGAATATAACTTTGTTTACCTTTAGTGTATTGTGTTATTTATCCACGTAAGGGAATAATCTATGTGCAAATATGTTAGGAATGATGGCAGGCTGCTAAGTAAGAAGCAGCGTCCACAGCTTTGACAATGTCTTCTTTTTGTTGTTTAGACATTGTTTCTCTGAATGAGCTCAGTGATTGAAAATGGCCGTTGCCCTAACATTACCACAGTCACATCGTTTTTTAAAGTTTTTTATGCTACTGTCTTGGTGTTTAACCGCTCTGAGTGGGGTGCGTTGCAGTTCTTTGAAATATATCTTCATTTTTGTGAGCTGTCTGTAAATAATTCTTCGAAAGAAAAACGGAATCTGCCAAAATCAGTCAAGAAAATTGCAATTGGTGCATCTCTTTAAATAGACATACCTTGCTGGCTGCACCCAACCAAGAGGGAATGAATCCACTTGAAGACAGTAATTTCCACAACATCAAAGCAATATCACTTTTTTTAAATACTTCAAAACTTTAAGCAGATATAGCAGACCGTAACATAACAGTTTCTTCTTCTGCAATTATACAGTAAATTAATATTATTGAAAATAATTTGAATAGAAAAATTCAAACAAAACATCACAGTAATATCACTTGAGTAATATTTGTGTGTGTGTGTGTGTGTGTGTGTGTGTGTGTGTGTGTGTGTGTGTGTGTGTGTGTGTGTGTATGCGCAAATGCTAACCCTTTTTTTAATTTGACCAGATTCTTTGCTGTGTAGCTTTAGATGTTTTTATTGTATTTTTTCCCCACAATGTTATTTACGTCTTAATGTGAATGTGTATATGGTTAAGATAACAATAAAACCCACTTTAATTAAAGGTTAGAGCTCATATTTTGAAGGATTAGTTTAACTACCCACATCTAATGAAGGAAATATTGCTATTTGCTCATTGGATTAAGTAATAGATCTAAATAATCCAGCTTGCTGGCTAATTCACATTTTTATGTGCTTAGGTTTGCACTTTTAATGTAAACATTGCTTATCTTTAAGAAAAAACAGTTGCAGTTTGTTTGACTTGTTTCTGAGAGCTTGGAAAGCTTCCAGCCCTTCTCTGTGCTTGTGTGTGGCGCCTGGCGTTTGCCGTTTAACCAGTTCAAAGCGTGCTCTCATGCTTCTCGTCGTGCTCGTGTAACGTATCATACAGGCTCTCACAGGCTGTTTTGACCACAAATAAAAGTTTATGGGACGTTCACGAGCTTTAGCAAACAGATATGGTTCAGTGCACCTTCAACCGGTGCAGCTGTTTGCTTCGTGGTTTTGTCAGAAGAAATAAGGCACCATTGACAGTTATGTCCACTTACTGTCACTGCTTGCCGTTGAACAGTTGAACTGATAATAGCTGGAGGGAGGAGATGATTACGTCAGAGACGATAAGGTTTAATGATTTAGCTAAAGGCTCAGTGCAGGTTGCTTTTGATCCTTTTCTTGCCTTTGTAGTACATTTGGTGTGCGTGTTGTTCGCCATTATACATGCTATTTTCTGTACATTGTGGGAACTGTGATGCACACCTGTGTTACAATACATTCATTCCAGAGCGCTCATTATTTAGTTCACTTCGCACTAGGACTAAGTGTGCACGAATTATGCTCCAAAATACACTGGACCTCATCCATCGCATCCATAGGGCTTAGTAAAGCCTGGACTTTAGTAACTGTCCGTTTATTTATCTGGGTTTTGTTCCAGATCTGTTTATTAGACACTTTCCAGTGTACAAGTATATTAAAAATGGCGGTTGACCTCAACTAAGGAGCAATTGCTAAACAGCTGCATCTCGACGTCTGGACCAATCACTGTACTCTTATTAATCTCTCCGGGTTCCTATGTGCTTAGAAAGCTACTTTAAATTAGGAGCTTAAAGTTCCTATACACGACTTCTGAGAACTATGACCATCCCCAGTTCCTGCAGAGCAAGCACACAATAAAGACGAATCAGAATCATTTAAGTGCTAGAAGTACAAGGAAAGTTAAAACACATCTAAACATAGATATTTGCTGGATGTTACAAATATGACATGGTGTGCATATGGTGCAAATCAAGACCCACGCTGGAGTGCCCAGGTACATTTACATATTAAATGAAGCTAGCAGCAGATATAAATGAAGTGTTTCACGTTAATAAAGGGTTAATGTGTCTACTGACATGGGGACAGCGTTCTAAGAGATATGAAAAAGTCGTCCTTTAGACACAGCAACCTTAACCCTACATACTAATTTCAGGCCCAAGTCTGATTTCTGATCTCAAATTTGTACACTCCCAGTAAGTCTGGAGAAACAAAGAGCTTGTTACACACGAGTCTAGACTTGTAATTGCATGTGTACATACTTCACCAGCTTCCTAGTGCATCCTACCAAGTTCTTGCCACACATTGTGAGCATCGTTGAGACACTTGGTTTTTGTTGCAGTCGAAAATCATGATAAACCCCAAAAGTCAATGATCAAAATAAAAGCATTGAGCAGTGACGCAGAAGTCTAGTCCTATTGTGATTTGTTTAGCGACAGACTGATTTCTGCATAAACTACCAGACAGAAGTGGTGAGCCTTCTTCATTTTTATATGGGGAGAGTAAATGGAGCTGGTTATTACTTTTCCTTTCATAATAACTTATTTACTCTTTGGATGAAATAAATGTTTGAAGATAACCTCTGGTAGTGTGGTGTCTGGTCTTTATGCATTGTCTACTGGAAACACTGGTTCAAGTCTGTAGAAACCAAAGCCCATAAAGGCACTTTTTTCTGTCTCCAAATCACGTAAACAAGCCCTAGAGTGTATGACCAAGAATCACCCGGTACTGGATAGTAAACTGGTCAAAATTGAACACGTCACTTGTCATAAGTTTGATATAAAAAATATGTACGATGTGTCGCTGAAATGGCCACTGATACTGATTGTGATGTTAAATAAATCAAAGAAACAACTTGTTTTCACTAGTGTTATTATATTTTTATTTTCTGTTCATATTTCTTCGTTGCATATTTGTACTATTACTATCAATTTATTTCTTAGATAATTTTATTTATACTTATAGGAGACAAGGAGGTCAGGTCCCTTTTTGATCTTCTCGAGATTTCTTTCTTATAACATTTGGGGAGTTTTACCTTGCCACTGTCGCTCTAGGCTTGTTCAGTTTGGGATCAGCCTTAAATAACCTAAAATTGTAAAGCTCCATTGTAAAACGGGCTGTGGTTATCAATTATTCAATTGTGATCAGAAAATGAAGCAACTGCACACGATAAACCCCATCATAAACAATAATGTAACAATACATATCCACAATAGAATAGATCAAATAATATGGACAGGATGCTGAAGAAGTCATTCTAAAGTGACCCATCAGCACCTATTAAAGGAAGAAACTTGTAACATCCACTTGTAACAGAAGCATATAATCTCAGGTAAGAAGTAAAAGTACAAAACAAGTACCAAAGGAACTGCCACGAGTAAAGCCGAGAGGTAAATAACGAGGTTAAAACAAACAAATAAATACTGTTGCCATGCTCGACTTTTGTCCATGGGAGTATGGAATCTCACATCTTTTTGTGAAAAGGATAGTTCTGAGTTTCGAATAAACAAAAATAAAAACAAATGCAAACCTAAACATAGATGAACCTAAATCGTGACCACACTATTCCTTCATAAACCCCACAATTAGGCCCATGCCCATCCATCCATATGTATACACATACTATAAATCATTTATATTTATAATACATTATATACAATTGGCACCCAGAGTTGGCTGGCCAGTGACCCCATATGGATTAAGCGGAAGATAATGGATGGATGGACGGACATTATATACACTCATCACAAAAATTAATGGATATTACATTATTTCATGATTATAATTTTTGGGAGCAGTATATATTATATGTGTTAATAACCATAACGTACAGCCCTCCATGTATCTTACATCTTTTTCTTTTTTTCAGCTCTGACCAGTTTCGAGGTAGTGATCCAGTATGGCTTGGCCACTCCAGAGGGTCTAGCTGTAGACTGGATTGCTGGAAACATCTATTGGGTAGAAAGCAACCTTGACCAAATAGAGGTGGCCAAGCTGGATGGTACCATGCGTACCACGCTGCTTGCTGGGGAGGTGGAGCACCCACGTGCCATTGCTCTCGACCCTCGAGATGGGTGAGATGTTAGCACACACTCTTATTCAGATCAATTTAGGACCGATACAGTTCCACGATGTACAGTCCAAGGAACTGAGAATTATGAGCCTTGCTTAGTGGCAGCTTTGGCAGAGCCAATACTTGAACCCATAACCTTTTAGGCAGCAGACCAGTACCTTAATCCCTAAGTGTATTCAGAGCTATTAGGCTTCAAGCCTGATGTCTGGTTTTTAATCCCAGTCGAGGAAATGCGGTTCTTCCATTACTGGCAAGAAAAAGATTAAAGAGTATTATTGAGTATTGAAATTGGAAATAAGCTCGGATGATGTACTGTGTTGTGCTAAAGTCTAAGGCCACTATTGTTTTAGATATGCCATTGTTTTAGCACCAAATCTCTTTAGTGGGATACAGGAAAGTTGTAAGGAGTATTAAAGGAAACATGGCATGCAAAACATTTTTGCCTGCTTTTGTATTTCCACTTGGGTCTCCACTGTTCCTTTAGCCTCCAAGCACAAAAAACATCCATCCGTTTTCTGTCAGTCAGTGAAAAGATTTTGCTGCCAGGAATCATGTGCTTCTATGAGCCGCTTTGATTTCTCCCTAATTGTATGTCACATTAAGTGACCTCACCTTTCACGGGTCAACACCCGTTCAAAACAGCTTCTACTGGCTAGTGGGACAAATATTTATTATAACTTTCCCTTACACTTGAACAATGGCAGCTTCATTGGGATGACATGTTGAACCTTCCTAGTCTGGGGAGTAGCAAGAAAGCCTTTTTCTGAAGGGTAACAGGCATTTTGGATTGGCCCTAGAAGAAAATCCTATACTGTAAAGTTGCTTTAAGACAATGCTCCATTGTTAAAAGTGCTATATAAATCAATCTGATTTGACTTGACTTGAAAAGGTTTAAGATATGAGGCTAAGAGGCTGTAATGCTAAAGCTCACAAAGACCAGAATGAAGACCAGTGGAAAAGAGTTGCAAGGGGGAATGGATTTTAAATTTACGTTTGAAATTTTTGGGTCCCGTTGTCAACAATTTGTTATATACGGTCATTATAACATTGTTAAAACAACAGATCTAATGGTGGCCTAAGACTTTTGCACAGTACTATAATAAAAAATTTTAGATAAAAAAAAGTACATTATATGCCAGTTATTCAAAAGTTTGCTTCTGGTCTATGATATGCTTTGACTACAAAGCTTTTACTTTGTTGCTTATGTTCCAGCATCTTGTTTTGGACTGACTGGGATGCCAGTTCTCCCCGAATCGAGGCCGCGTCCATGAGCGGTGATGGCCGACGTACCATTCATAGAGAAACTGGCAATGGAGGCTGGCCAAACGGACTCACGGTTGACTATCTGGAGCGCCGTATTATGTGGATCGATGCTAGTTATTTGTATAAACGACCCTACATGTCATTATATGATGTCATATGCACAATATGTAAAAGGTTCTAGAACTCTGAAACTTGAAATAGTTTGTGCTGCGTTGTAGGGGTGGGAATCACAGGGCACCTCATGATGCGATTCTACTAGAGTAACCCCCAGGATAACAATGATGATATAATGTTACTGCGGTACTGTGATACTTGTTATATTGTGTTTACCAACTTGTTTTATATAACCTGGACATGTTTAAAGAAAGAGTCTGCATGTTTAAAGAAACATGTCAATATTTGGAACCAGTGTATCGATAACTATTCACAACTAAAAGCGCATCACCATATTGAAATTTTGGCCCACCCCTAATGGGAACAAACTGCTTTCCCATACTTTCCAGTATCAAGATGTACAATGTGTGCTTAGGATACTGCAAAGGCTAAACAAGACCGGAACTGCCAGAATGTTTTGTGATTCATCGTATCACATTCTAAAGCTTTCAAATAATAATCGGGACCTGTTCCTAGGTCTGACGCCATCTACTCAGCCGCTTATGATGGCTCCGGCCTGATCGAGGTTCTCCGGGGTCACGAGTACCTATCCCACCCATTTGCTGTCACCATGTACGGGGGAGAGGTTTACTGGACAGACTGGCGTACCAACACGCTAGCTAAAGCAAACAAGTGGACGGGACATAACGTTACAGTGGTGCAGAGGACCAACACACAGCCATTTGATTTGCAAGTCTATCACCCGTCCAGACAACCTATGGGTCAGTATTTACCTCACTTATCCAGAGTATTATGCATTTAAAAGTATTTCACAAGGTACAACCAAGGTAGCTATGGATTAAGGGCTTGCTCGAGGTGGTGGCACTGGGCCAGCAAGGTGCCAGAGCACTTAACCCCTTGGTCTACTGACTAGTTCCTTTAAGCACTGTGCCAGGACCAGTTCAGTTCACACCCTCACAATCATAAAATGCTTTCACACCAACCAGTTGTAGGGACTCATTTTCAGAGGAACTTAACCACTGGGAGCTCCCCCCTGTGAATTACATTGCATGTAATTTATTTCAGTAGCTGTGGAAAATGTTGTTACATTTTATTACTCAGTAAGTGGCGCTTCTAGTGGTGCCCCGCAATGGGCTGGTGCCCCGGTATAGACTGGTGCCTAAAGTGTTCCTGTGCCTGCAAATAGTGAGTTCCAGGTTAGGCTCCAGATCCTCCCATACAACCTGACAAGGATAACAGTGGATACAATGGGATTCTTTGCTCTATTTTGTGAGGCAAAATGTTTTCAATTGCATAATTATCCAAAAAAAAATAATTGTTCCTTTATGTTTGAATCTCCTTCTTTATTGATTTTATCCTTTTAGCTCCAAACCCTTGTGCTGCTAATGGTGGAAAGGGTCCTTGCTCTCACTTGTGCCTCATCAACTATAACCAGACGTTCTCCTGTGCCTGCCCCCACCTCATGAAGCTGCAACCTGACAAACACACCTGCTCTGGTAAGGCATTCATGATCATATTTATGCTGTCTCTCAAAGAGTGTGCTTACATGCACTTGATACAGAAAGGTTTACATGCACTTGGGTAATCAAGATAATGCAAAAACTTCAGGTTTACAAAAAGGCGATAATTTCTCTAAAGGATGTGACATAAACCTCAAATTGTATTAATCAAAATGCTTTTTTGAGCATGTACTGCATTTTAGAGTCTCATAAAAGTGTCTAGTATTTGTTTTGCTGGTGCTGAATTTCCAAGGTTGCCAGATCCTGCGAGAGAAACAAGCAACCAGGTCTATAGAAACAATCCAGAACGAAACGAGAAGTCTCTTACACAATGCTTGTGCACTTGGCAACCATTTTTGATTTGGTTGAAATCAAGACTTAGAAAAACAATCGAAATCAGAGTAAGGGTATACAGTACTGTGCAAAACTCTTAGGCCACTATTTGATTGTTGTTATTTGACCATGTATAACGTTATTTACCCATAACACTCTCCCACTTCTTCCACTGATCTTCATTCCAATCTTTTACCCTGTTATTCTTCTGAAAACAACGAAGCTTCCAGATGCTGCTATTCCTTAATTGTAAGGAATACAATACAATACTTTTGCACAGTACTATACCATGAGCTGAGAAATCAGACTATTAGGTTAAAATCTACCTTTTTGTCAAATCTCTTAATTATTTCTAGACCCCAGCCAGATAAATTGGGGTGTGATGTTTACATGGCCACTTGTGTAATCAGATAAGCGCAAAAATCCGATTGATTGGCTTATTAGGCAGAAGTAAACTCACTCAGGAGTTTCTGAGGGTGGTATAGTGGCTCGGTGGGTAGCACTAAAACCTCACATCGAGAAGGCCCTGGGTTCGATCCCAGGGTGTAGAGGACTGGGTCCTTTCTGTTTGAAGTTTGCATGACCTCCCTGTGTGTGTGTGGGTTTACTCCGGGTACAAATACGTAAGGTTGAATATGCTGATTTAGGATTGTGTTTGTGTCTGTTTGTGTGTGTGTGTGTATTGCTAATTTTGACATAGCCTTGTGCTGATGGCGACATTAAATAAAACAAACAAACAAGCAGTCGTTTTCTGCATTATCTGAAATGGCTTTGCTTGAGAAATACAAAAAGACTGATCTATCTTTAGCAAAGAATCCCCTTCTCACCTAATATTTGCAAAGTTTGTCTTAAGGCTTTGAAGGCCAGCTCTTCTCCTAACTGCTCGTTATCTAGTCTTACTCTGATGTCTCATAGGCGATTCATTTTCTGCAGTGTGGAACATATACCCCTGCTGCTCAGTATTCTTCAGATCAGTCTGCTTGATATGGTTCAGATCAGTGTTTTGTATTCTGCAGCATTGCCTGTGCTCGCCGTCACACTAATATTCTGCAGTGTGGCATCAATGTCCTGCTGTGCGAAATCAGGGCGACTGTTTAGTATTCTGCAGGGTGACCTCCACTGCCCACATATCAGATCAGTCTTTAGTATTTTGCAGCGAGACCTCCACTGTGGCACTATGAGCTCTGTGGGGAGTAGAGGGAGCTCTGGAGAACAGCAAAAAAAAATCACGTCAGGTTCTACTTCTGTCTGCAAAAAATCTCAATTTCTGACAAACCCCACAGATAGTAGGGTCAGAATTAGGCAGCTTAAACTCATGGACCTGACCTGCTTTGAACCAACAGGCCAGCCTAGTGGAGGTGGAATCATTGTGTGAGGATATAAACTTGAATAGCTTGACCTTAAAATGATGGGTACGGTATCAGCCCAAGGATTAAATACACATAAGCACAGTTACTGTATTTTCAACGGAGCAAAAGGGCACAGGACCAGAGATGTTGCTGCACTGAGTTCTAGCCTGAAACTGTTTAAAAAACATTTTGTTCTCATTTTTGGTACGTGTGTTCAGAATGGAAAGCTTTTCAAATGTACTGAGAGCAGAAAACTGTGACACGGAGACATTCTGAAAACATTTAGATTCAGTGTGTGAAAATAGACAATGTTTTTTTGACCAGAATAAAAACTTTGTTAACCAATGGTGATTTTTTTTATTTCTTAGGTTTATACAGTACAAAACATTTTCTTGGAAAGGTTGAAATGAGTAGAAATACAGAGCGAATTACAGGAAACGTTGCATGCCGTGTCATGCCATTTTATGCTTAGGCTGCCAAAACTATTGTTGAGGTTTCTTCGTCGGTTGCGGTCTTTTGACGACCAGTACGTGGCTTATCATCCACAGTCCCGGTTTCTTTGAATTTGGTTATGAGGAATGTTACACTGCTTACATTTTGGTATTTTTGCTCTGGGTGTTGGTCGTTGAAGTCTGCGGCTATGATAGGACAGCTGTGTTCCCCAGACATCAGAATCATCAATTCCATCTTCAGTTACCTGTGATGAACAACAAAAGCATTGAAATTTCAGCGTTGACAACATGACCACCTTCCCATTGGGGAAAAACTTACCCTTGATCCAATATGGTGGCTTTCAAGATGTTTCAGACCTAAAAGATACCCCCTCACCCATTGCTGGGGTACCAATGCATGTCCTTTTCCCTTTTGTTTTTGAAATAAACAAATATAATGAAATAGAAACAAAACCTTGGTTTGTATGGGATGTGTATATATTATATATGATTTTTATATTTATGTCATGTGGGCTCATAGATTAAAAAAAACAGAAAACATTATTTTTTTTGCTTGTCTCGTGTTAAAAGAAAAACAAAATAATCTTTAGTTGTTCCATTAATTGAAAATAAATTAATTTATGAATATTATTTAAAATAACACTACAGCGAAAAATGTTCTCTGAACTAAACTAGAAGTTTAATAATATTAAGTTAACCCGAAATAGAACCCAGCAATAGTCTATTATTGGGTTCATAAAAAGTACATTCTAACTAACTAGGTCTGTAGCAATACATTGTGACGCAGAAATTTAAGGACATGCATCACGAAGCCGGACGATGTCTGCTTCTGTTTGTGTATCCACATAATGGAACTGCATTTTTTGAACACCAGAGGGCACAACAATATGCACACATGTACCATTCTCATTAAGCTTCTGTGATCTGATTTAGAATTGAAAATAGCACTTAGTTAATTTAATTTGATGAAACTTGTAGTTTAGAGCACATTTTTTTGCTGAAGCATAATTTTAAAATAAAAAAAACCATGCGTTTGATTTTTGACGTTGTGATTATTACTTAATTTATCATGCAGGTCTTCTCTTCTCCCTTTCACAATACACAACGTGCTTTTTCTTGTTGCATGCATAACCTTGTCATGCTGTCTGTCTGTCTGTCTGTCTTTATATTAAACTGTGCTGCTCTGTCTTTTCCCTGTGTGCAGAGTCTCGTCAGTTCTTGCTCTATGCCCGTCAGATTGAGATCAGAGGGGTGGACATTGAGAATCCTTATTACAATTACATCATCTCCTTCACCGTGCCTGTAATTGATAACGTAACGGCGGTGGATTATGACGCCCTGGAGCAGCGCATTTACTGGTCTGATGTGCGCACCCAAATGATCAAACGAGCCTTCATCAACGGGACCGGGGTGGAGACTGTAGTCTCTGCTGGTAAGATTTGTGATTTGTGTACCTTTCTTGACCCGCCATCACCTTTATTACACAATTATTATTATTATTATTATTAGTAGTAGTAGTAGTAGTAGTATGATTATACAGATTTCATTTGATTCTTTTGTATTCTTGTTTAGATATTCCCAATGCTCAGGGCCTGGCTGTGGACTGGGTGTCCAGGAATCTGTTCTGGACCAGCTACGACACCAGCAAGAAGCAAATCAATGTGGCCCGTCTGGACGGCTCCTTTAAGAATTCGGTCATCCACGGACTGGACAAGCCCCACTGTCTGGTTGTACATCCCACACTTGGGTTAGTTTTAGATTTTCTTAAAGCCAATTCATATACAGTTATACATGTTAATAGTAAATAACATTAATATTATAAAACATTGCCTGTTAATTAAGAACACCAGGACCTGTTTTAAAGGTATTGCTTATTTTGTAAGGTAAACCTAGACAGAAATGATCACCGGTTGTTACATGTAAGCCCAAGTCGAGTCTCCTCTATTTACCCTGTGTGTCCGAGTCGAGTCTCTTGTATCTGCTGTACGAGTCTGAGCTGAGTTTCCTGTACCTACCATGAGTCTCGAGTGTCTGCCATGTGAGTCTGAGCTGAGTATAAAGACTTGAGTCTATACCATGCAAGTCCCAGCTGAGTCTTGAGGGGTGTATAGGCAAAACCTTTGATTTACCCAAACAAAGTAAGGTGGTAGCCTTTTACCACTCAAATCCAATTTGGGAGTAGCTGATGGTAGTTGTTTGACGCATGTACTGAATTAAGTCTTAACTTTTTGTTTTGTAATTTATTTCAGCCAAAAACAAATTAACAAAGAAATAACCAAATAAAGTATAAAGTTCCTTAACAAACACACTGCTGACTGCTGCACCACAAGAACCACATGGTCAAAGACTGTATGAGCTGGTATCAGCGCCCCTTCTAGGACTGGAAGAGCACTCCCTTACATCTTCCAGGAACTTCCCTTTACTGCAGAGAGAGCACAATCTTAAATGTTCAAGATAAAACAATAAATGAAATAAAGTGCTTATATGGCTTCTACAAGGGGGTTGGGTGTTAACACCTGGTGCAGATTCAGGACTGGTTCCAGAATTTCAAGTACCCACAGAAAGAAAGTAAAGCTGAATTTTTTTGCTTTAAAATGCATCTATTGCATGTAATATGTCATCTCATAATTTGATTTGAGACAGACACTCAAGAGTCTTAATGTGGCGTGATATGCTAAAACGATGACTTTAGAAAATGTATTTCACTTCTTGCTAGTCATCAACACTGTACTGCTGAAATGACGAACCTGTGATCCAAAAGGAAAGTAATCATTTTATATTCTCTTACCATTTAAGTAAGTTTCTCTTCCCATAAGTAAAACACTTAACATAAAAATGACTGCTCTCCCTTTTGATAACGTTTGTCATTTCAGCAGTTATGACTAGTAACAACTGAGATAAGTTATGAGTTCCTACGCCATTATTTTAGTACATTAAAATCCTCCCCACCACACACACACACACACCCCACTATAATAGGTGTCAGTGTAATGCAAAATGAGCACTTTGTATGTGTTCTTTTAATTAAATATTGTCATTTTGGAATCAAATCTTGGAATCGATAAGAAGTGAATTTGAGTCCAAGCCGAGTATCAATTCTCGAGCGTCTACAGTGAGAGTATGAGCCAAAGTTTCAGGCTAAAGTCTCTGTGGTCTGAGTCTGAGGGAAGTATTGAGCCTCAAGTCTTTGCTGTGTGGGTCTGAATATCGAATCTTGAGTCTCTACCATGCAATTCAATCCAAGCATCAAAGTACGAGTGTAAATGAAGCCAACTTTTAACATTAGAAAACCTACAGCTGGTGTCATTTTAATAACCACTGGCGTAGAGTCGTGCCTACCCAATCCCCAATAAACAGTGCTGATGCCACTCCATTAAGGCTCTTCTGGTTTCAATCTGAGTACAAATCTTTGGAGTCATAAAAAACCTAGCTTCAGAGTTGTGTGCCAAAATATCCTGCGTTTTGGATGGCAATTAAATGTGAATGGGTTGAATGAATTACTTTTCCTTTCAACTCTGCTCCCTGTTTTGTTTATTATTGTTTTTTGTTGTTGTTGAACCCTGTTTGCGAATGGCACTTAAAAAGAGCAGATGCTGCAGTTCCTAAAGAAAACCAGTGACTGGAATAAAGTGGGAACTGTCGTGGGGAGGGGTGAGAGGACGGGATGCCGCTGTTTGAGTTTAAAGAGACTGAGAGCTTTGAAGTTGGAATGAAAAAGGGGGGTTTACTACTTAAAAGCTCTGCCTTGTTTTTACTGTGTAGGGGTGTTGGACTTTGTAAACCACGCTCACGGTGGGGGCTTTGAGGTCAGAATATATGGCCACCTCCATGCTTGGTGATGAGCAACAGCTTTTTGCCATGGGTCGACTGATGTGAAGCCAGAGTCGCTGTTTTCCACATGCTTCAGCGTGAGGAGCTGATTAAGCATCTGTTATGTACAGTGTGAAATCTGTTAGGAGTGACATGATGAATATTAAAATAAACCAGTCCTTTATTCGAGCATTCTGTATTACAGCTTTATTGGCTGTGATGGTTTTCTGTTATTTCCTCACAATCTAATTAAACTTTAAAGCTGTGATATATTAAATCCAACATTTAGTGCTTTCACATTAAACAGTAAAATAAAAACTTTCAGTAAAACATTTGCCCGTTTAGGAAACAAGCTATTCATCCGCTCCATCTTGTCTTCCAGAAAGCTCTATTGGACAGATGGAGACAACATCAGCATGGCCAACACAGACGGCAGCAACCGTACCTTAATCTTCACCAATCAGAAGGTCCCAGTGGGTAAGTAAGCAGACAAAATGCCCGGCTCAATAACTGTCTACACACAGAGCTTCTGTTTAGGCTCCTGCTGTTTAGAGTCCTGATATACGGCGCCTATAGAAAATCATTATACCTGCTCAGGAAATCGTGCGTTTAATCACAGTACAGCCTGATAATGAGAATAAATTCAATCTATCTTATTTAATCTCAATGTACATATAAAATCCCTCAGAATTATCCAAATACAGGAGTGTAACGACACATGCTTACAATCTGGATTTCTTACTATTGCTTTAATGAAGTGTAAGTCAGGATTTGTTTGAAGGTCAGGATTAATCCTCCCCATTAGAAGTCATGTGTATATGATTAACATGTTTTGTTTTTTTACACATATATTAGTATGTAATTAATGATAAAAAGCATAAATAAAGCAAAGGAATGTAATACAGTAATAAATAAATACTTGTAATAAGTCAGTATTGTTTGAAGTCAGATTAAATCTTTCCCCTTAAGAGGTCATGTGCATAAGATTAATGTGTTTTGGGGTTTTTTACACATATATTAATATGTAATTATTAATAAAAAGCATGAATAAAGCAAAGGAATGTTAAAGAGTAATAAATAAATACGTGAAATAAGTCAGGATTTATTTGAAGTCAGGATTAATTCTTCCCCATAAGAAGTTGTGCATATGATTAACACTTTTTTTTTTTTTTAACACATATATTAATATGCAATTAATGATGAAAAGCATAAATAACGCAAAATAATGTAATACAGTAATAAATAAATAAATACGTGAAAATAAACCTTTAAAACCATTGAGGTGAACACAGTTTTGGCAGGTCTTTTCGCTGGGGTAGTGGTGCCGAGACTGAGGGAGTGTCTGAAATCACACATGTAGACCGATATCATATAATAATAAAGTAATATAACACGTCTATAATCATGCCTTATTTCTTCTTATTTTTTGGGGGTTCATGGCAATTTTCCTTCGATATTGGTGCATTATCGCCACCGACCGCACTGGATGGTTCATTGTGATTAAAAGATCACACCATTAAGCGTTTTATTTGGGGTTCCCTTGTTTGAAGTCTGAATTTGTGTTAGATCTTAGGTAAAAAGAAAAACATTCAGGTGGAAGTTTGTAATCCGAATTGTTTGAGTAAAGATTTGTTCCGCTGTATTTGTGTTTATATGTATATGTAATACAGCCACTAGCCTAATTGACTTTCATACACTTTTTCTAGAATAATGTGCCATTTAGACAAATTTCAGGTGTCCCCACCTGAACTCCCTTTTCAGGCATTTTGCCTCTACCTTCACCTTTCAAAACCTTCTTTACATTAAGAAGCTACACGTAGAATATATGTCGTAATTAATTATAAGATAAGTTAGTAAAGAAGCTCAGAGGACGTTTTGCATTTTGTTTACACTTAAAGCAGTGAACCTTTGCTATGCAAGCACATGCCATTTCAGGAGAATTCTTTGTTAATCTTTTATTCAGACACACATTTTGCTCCAAGACATGAATATAATATTTATTATGAGCTAATTCAGGAGTGATTTATGTCCACACAATGTTTTTGGGTTGGCTTTGTGTGACCTCTCTACTAAATCTTACAGGGCTCTCGATTGACTTTGATGAGGAGAAGCTTTACTGGATCAGTTCAGGCAACAGCACAATAAACCGCTGCAAGCTGGACGGCACAGGCCTGGAGATCATAGAAGGAGTGAAGGGCAAGCTGACCAGAGCCACAGCTCTCGCTGTTATGGGTGAGAATTGACGTTTAGTTAATGTGTATCTCTTTTGGTATATTTGTATTTCATAGCTCTTTATCTTAACCCACAGGTTCTTAACTTTGCAAATGTACCATATAAATCATTGTTTTTCTAGGAGACAAGCTGTGGTGGGCAGATCAGGGCACAGACCAGGTGGGTACTTGTGACAAGAAGGACGGAGGCAATTGGAAAGTCCTGCGGAACAGCACGTCTCCTGTGATGCATATGAAGATCTACAATGAGACCGTGCAGGAGAAAGGTGATTGTATTTCCTTGGGTTTTCTACCCCACACACAACCTTTGCTTAAAACATACAATGAGATTGGAAAGTCTTCAGAGCCTTTGACGTTTTCAGACAGAGTTTAAAAATTTCTTGCTAATGTATTAAAATAGAAAACCTAAAAATTTGCATGGATTTAAGTATTCAGACCCTTTGCTCTGGAGCTTGAAGTTTAGCTCTGGGGCCTCCCATTTCTCTTGATCATATCTGAGATGTTTCAACACCTTGATTATTACTGGGTGACGGCAGGTTAGAGCTGAAGGTCTTCGGCTTGATTTTGATCATTTTGCTCAGGCTCAGGCCGGGCTCGAGCTTGCGCTTTGGTTTGTACTGTAAATGAGGTCACATAAAATCTATCCTGATTTATTTTCATTAAATTTGTTAAGGACGTTACATTATTCATCTATAAGTGATGTTAAAACTTAGAAATAATTCTTGATGAAAGGCATGTGCACGTTTCAATAACAGTAGGCTGTAAACACGTTCAGCTTGACCCGGGCTCTAGCTACATTTTGAAGGGGTTCGGGCTTTGTCTGGCCTAAATTTTAAGGCTCGATTTCACCAAGTTAAACTTGCTGTTTCTTATAAAAAGTACAAACTAAATCAAAAACATGGTTAAGGTTTGTGCGATTAACTGAATAAGTTGAACGGTTCGGCAGGACTAATTAAAACCAATATTTGTTTTGTGTTGTAGGTACAAACTTGTGCACTAGGAACAATGGGGACTGCTCTCAGCTCTGCCTGCCTACCTCTCAAACCACTAGAGCCTGCATGTGTACAGCAGGATACAACCTGAAGAGCGGCCAGCAGTCCTGCGAAGGTACGACTCAACGGCTTCACCCAGGCACATGTTTATAAACATTGGTATTGAGAACGGCAATAAAATGCAGAGTAGCAAAAATGTTACTATAGTTACTGAAATGAAATGCTTACACTATAAGTAACGATCCAAAATAAGAAGTAAATATGCGACGTCATGTCCACATAACATTCTGTGAAAAAGGACGTTGACCATTTTGGTCAGTGACCGATAGCAGTTAAGATCCTTTACACCATTGATACGTGTGTTCTTATATATACACGATACAGTCGATTACGGTAAATGGGACCACATCGGGACGCGATGGTTTTGGTCCTAATAGCCGGCTGGTCCGATTAAACGAACATGC
>JAUZSU010091717.1:0-20036 GCA_034780255.1 Parotocinclus maculicauda
TGTAAAGCTGCTTTGTGACAATATTGTATTGTAAAAAGCGCTATAGAAATAAATTGACTTGACTTGACTTGACTTAAGAACAATCCTTACATGTGAGTACAGAGAACAGAGAAGCTAGCACAAGACTAAGCTACTGACACAAAAGACTAAGCTAATACTTATAGATGATGTAGATTCAGTCAATGCTAATACTCACATAAAATGCTAAGAAGACTAGACAACTGTAATACAAACAGATAAACTACAATATCCCATTACACTGAGATATGCAACAACAAAAGAATCAGTAATAAGAAACCACTACCCACACTAATAGCACAGCAAAAACAAGGAACCAGGAAAACACTTAATGAGTTTAAAGGTCAGACAAGTGAGCCAGAGTGGGAGTATTTATAGGTAGGGCACAACAGACTGTCATTGAACAACCTGCTGTGGAAGAAGAAAGGGGTCAGATGTGAGCTATGTATGATGATGTGTGTGCCTCACATCATCCCAACAGACGATAAATTAATATATTTAACAGTATCTTTGAATTTCGAGGTTGTAGCATTTATATTTTTCAGACAAAAGTAGCAATCCTAAATGTGATCCTTTAGCTCTCTCCAAATCATATAAACATCAGCAAGCAATGCTATATTTTTATATAAAGGGTATTAAAACACTGCACACAACCAAGAGGAAATGAGTCTACTTGAAGAAACACTCAATTCAAAGAACAGGCATTGCAATATCACCTTTTAAACACTTTAATCCTTGAAATTCAACAAGTCACAGTACTTAAATGACTGGCACTCTACGTACTCTACATATGTAGGTCAAGCCAGCAGTGTACAATATTTCCATTTAATCTCTCTTCTTGGCAGAGCAACCTGCATTTGTCTGTGCACAATACCGATCACAATGTACTTCTTTTTTTTTTTACTTTTACGTTGACTTATATTTTATTGCAGACAGTAAGACCCTGAGATATTTCACGTTTTGTCTGGTCAATTTAATTTTATGAATCATCTATGAAAGGCTGAGTCTCTGAGGAGCAAAGATGGGCAGATAAACTCCAACAAATGTGTGGGAAAATTACTGGAATGTTTAAAAGCAATGTTCCTCAAAGACATATCAGAAGTCATTTGCATATGTTTTCCTCAGTAGTGCATATTATTCTTAAACAATTCAACGAATATGGAAGTATTTCAGTGCATAATGCTCAAGGATGCAAGCTAAACTGAAGAGACGAGATCTCTGTGGCAGAACCATGCATAGTATTATTTAGCAACAAGCCTAAATCTAGGGTCTGGGACTGTGTCAGTGCCTTGGCAAATAGCATTTTCAGTTCTGTGATGGCAGCATTAATGCAGAAAAGTACATTAAGATTTTATGATTAATATTAAATATTATTAATAATAAATATTAATACCTTCATGTCCATGCATTTATCAACAAAACAATGCAAAACTAACCAAATTAGAAAAGCTCTTACTGAAATATGTAAATACCTTTCAGTCTTCCTTTGAGAAACATTGTTTTCAAACATTTTTATAATTTTCTCACACAGTTCTTTGCCCACCTTTGCTCCTCAAAGACTCAGCCTTTTGTGGACACTGCTTTTGTACCAAATTGTGATTATAATCACATCATGAATTTTCCATGCTGCCATAACTTTACTGATTTGGGGTGGTAACTTGACCAGTTGTTTACAACTGCAGTATCTGGAGTTAAAATTCATATTTTTATTTTCTACTATAATTTATTTTAATGGTTAAAACCATGGTCGTTAAAGTAAAAGGAGGTTGATCAAATGGTTGTTAAACAGCACTCACCTGTACTTTTATTCAAAATAGTATGGGCAACCTTTTAAATGATGTTCAGTGTATATGCAATGTTTTGTTTATGCAATGGAATCTGCAATATCACAGAAGACTGGAAGACTGAACCAAACAGGGCATATAAGTATTATATAGAAACACTGCCACCTAGCATGTTGGAGTAGAACTGCAATGGGTTTTGAAGATAATACTTTTGGTCAGGATCTCTACAGGATGTCTTAAATAGTTATCACATATAGTTTTGCTAACATAATCACATGTGACACACTCCTTTGCACAGTTGATTGCATTGCTATTTTCACCAACTGAAAAACTCCACAATTTTGCACGTGCCATTATTAAATGAGGGTGATAGATGAAATTGGAAACTGTTGTTCGTACCTGTGTATTGCAACGGGGACAGGTGTTTCACACTTACTCCTATATGTGCACACAGAGTGAAAACAATCAGTACAGAGAATTGAAATTTTAGATGAAAATTGGAGAAAGCAGTCTACAGTCCTTAAAAAACATGTCATTATGCGACTCACAGCTGTTGCTCAGAATTCAGCTTTGCATTCCACCTCTTTGCAGCCAGTGTCAATAAGTCTCTCATATCTGAACACTGTCAACGTCATTATCTTCTTATTTTCTGCTGATGAGCTTGCTGAATTGCCACACATGCTCACTGACACCCTGTTATAATACTGATGCTGTCTACAGCACCTTTACACAATGCACAATGAATAAATTAAGTCTAAGTTTGAACAAAGACTGCTCAACCAAAAATGCCTGGATCAATTTTTCAGCAATGCTCATCAGGCAGCTCTTTTGGGGAATTTAATTGAATCTGAAGGATTTTTGGCCATTGTTGAGCACTCTGACAGCCAAAAGTGTGTCCTTCTCTGAGACAATAACGCAGACATATGGAGTTTCTTTCTTTAATTTTGTTACATTTACACTGATCTGTGCTTGCTGAGAATGTGAATATACCAGTAGAGAAATTCGTGTGATTTTAGGCTTTCAGGCCTGGCAGTTCTTAAAACAGGATGGTGCCTAAGCTACTAATTAAGTACATAATGAAACAAGCTCAAAGTGGCCACAGATTATACCGAATGTCGCTTTGAATAAAATAGGCCTAAATCACAGTGTGCTATCTGTACAATGGTGAATGAGTAGGAGAATGAAATGGGAGAAAACTGCTGTTTGTGCACACTGGCACTCCTCTGCTTGACTAATAGACTTTTTTTTACCTGTGTAGCAATGCCCCACAGTGAATACCTAATGTACCATAGAAAACTGTCACTGCTGTAATGGCAATATACTGTTACTGCCTTATTGTCAAACAAAGAGAGAGTACCATTATATTCATACACTGTGAAATAGAACAGTTTATTATTGTCTTTTACTATCGTTATCGCAAGGGTGGCACTGTGGTGAAGCAGTTAGCATGTTCAGGATTCATCTTGAGTCTTCACTATGCCTATGTAGATTTTGCATGTCCTCCCTGTGTCAACATGGGTTTACTCCAGTTTAGTCCCACAAGACATGTGTTAAGTTAACTGATTACACAAAATTGACCCAATCAGAGTATAGATGACTAGTGTTGCATCGCTATTATCTGCTTAAAGGTTTATGCTTGTATTGTGTTTTGAACAAAGGGCCACCACCCAGTCTTATCCCTGCTATTCACAGTCAGGTTTGTGGGGGGAAGGCTCTTAGGTTAACATGGAATTTACTGGTTGCAGGAAAAAATGCACACTGGAGAGAAAGCCAGTCGCTGGGTTCTCCAAATGCATGACCAACCATGACATTGCGAGACCAATTTCTCTCTTTAAATTTTTCTAGTGTCAGTGAATGTTTGTGTGAGATCAAGTGGTGCTTTCTCTAGGGTTGGTACCTGAAATGCATCCGGTACTCCTGGATTGCATCAACTGAAATGGATTAAGCAACTTTGAAAATGAATAAATACATTTAATTAGTTCCCAACACCTTAAGGTGCTGGTGGAATGGTTAACTGACAGGATTGTTATTGTGTTTTAGCCCACACCACAAACCTGGTGAGCAGTTCTGCTTGAGTTTGTGGTGATCATTTAGATTTTTACCCTACTGTTATAAACAATGTTTTTATCTACATCGTGATCCAGTGATCTTTCTGGCTAGTTAAAGTATTCCAAATAGGTGACATCCTTGACAAGTGTCGTTTTACTATACCATATACCATAACACCCTTGGCTTTTCTGTGACATCCTTTCTCTGAGCCATTTCCTCGTCATGTGAAGTGCAGATACCTCAGTGCCCAGCCAACAACTGACAATCCATTTCATGTCACAATTGTCCAGGTATTCAATATAATTCAAGTCTTGAACATCTGGATTGTGCTTGTGGATCAGTTTTATCTGAAAAGGTTACATTAATTGACTGTCAGTCTTTCTGTAATTTTGGTTTTGCTGATTTCAGGTTTATGCTTTCATTATGTAAATGCATTCCAAACAGCAACTTAAGCTATACTGTAGATACTCTAAGACTTTCTGCTCATGTCAAAACCAGTATGTCCCTTTCAATGGTGTTTGTGGTCAGCAAGAAGCACCAGTGGGGAGGATGCAGACAATCAGAACATGCAGCTTGCAATATTCTCTGTCTGAACATGTATTTGACTTAGTTTAATCAAGGGAACAGTGGGGAATGGTCAACATAGCCAAGTCTGAATATTAATGACTATTTGGAAGTGGCACAATTCAACATTTGTCTGGCTGAAATCATTTGAGTTGGAGACGAGAAATTAGCATACTCGCTAACAAAAGGCGGAGATAATATGTGTTAGTCGGGCTGATGAACTATTGATTGAGATTAATGCTTATACTTTTGGGAGAGGGCCATAAAACAATAACCTATTACGTGAGGTAATTGCTCGTATGAAAAATCTATTATATTCTATCCCATGAACAGAGCAAATGACTTTGTAATATTTATCAGAACTCCATGGAGCAGAATTTATTAACTGACAAGCAAGTAGAAAGTCTTCCAGAATAAAATAAAGGTGAGACTGTTTAAAAGTTTGTGGACATTTAATTAACACATTAAATGTACGTGAAATTGCATTTATTGATGGTCAATAACCTGAGTGGAAAAAAAAAGTGTCATATTCAAAAGACTTTCAAAACATACCTTCCGCACATATTTCAGTTTCAGGCAGGAGAGTTGAATTGTATTTTTCAGCATACTATTTAATTAGCAGACCAAAGCAGCTAAAAGTCTGAGTCAGAGTTGAGATATCTTTCCATAAGATTGTGTTTACATAAAAATATAGTTCAGTTAAATTGATTGCTTAAACCCTTCCTTATTTGCAAAATGCAATTAGCTGTAAATACACAATTTCTTCAGCTGACTCTGGATGCCATTCTGCTATTCTGAATATTGGGCCATGTGAAGATAACAGCAATGTCTTTTAATAACTGCAGTAATCCTGTTAATTGCTGACACTCCACCACTTTTAAAGAGAAACTCTTTCTAAATTGTTAAGAAGACAGAAAATGTAATTCTGATGTCTGGTCAGTTATGCTACCCTGAAACTACCCTGAAAGAGACATACAAAGTATACACAAAAATGCTAAGCTACAGGCTAAGGCTAAGACATTGAGAGAGAAACAAATTTGAAAAGAACAGAAAGAATGGGAGAGAGACAAAGGAAAAGAAGGCCCTTAGTAGATAAGAAACCAAGAACAAATCTAAAAGTGCTCAGTTGGGTGTACTAATCTAGGCTATCCAAAAGAAAAGACAGGAAACCAAATGAATTTAAACAGAGCTGGCAGATACCGGAAACTGCTTCTGACTATCCAGGACAGAGGGTCCTCTTCTGGGCGTCGCCGCGCTGACAGTTAAACTACGAAATAGTACATTCAATGATCTTGAAGGCTATCTGAAGGTATTCTTGACACATCAATAAATACGTGAAATGCAGGTTGGTGGTAATCTTTTGAGGCAACATGCCCATACACCATTGATTATTTGAGATATTGTAGTGTATGCATATAAACATCTGACCATTCTGCAAGTTTTGTTTGACTTGCACAAACAAATCCGCTCATCCTTGTAAGTAAATGTCATTTATATCGGCAACCACAATAGGTCTTGATTGCTTTTGGAGTTTACATGGTTGCCATCAATGCTATTTATTCATGCATAGCAGATACACAGAACGTGTGACTCTTCAGCTGTTCCTTTCAAGGTCCATTACAAGACTTGAGTATCTTCATTATTTTGACATGTTTGGAAATTTTGAGCACATTTAATGTAACTGAGTACCTTTGGAAGTGCAGGAAAGTATTTATGAAATTACTGGTCTGGGATCACAGTCTGTATATTCACCATATACTTTCATCATTAGGTAAAATGAAGCGATGATCCAGATGCAAGACACCTACACCTATATTCAGTGTGAATATGGCCTCTGGACAAATTCACTTTTCATAAAGTCAATCCAGCTTTATGCATGAGAACTTAATATCTCCTCCAGGAAGCCGTTGGCTGTTTCCAATGTGACTGTACTCCCACATTCTGTTTTATTTTGGATACAATTAACCAAGTGAAAAAAAACCTTTGTAAAAAGCATATTTTTGTCTTTCTGTGTCTTCTTATATACACTGCTCACAAAAGTTAAGGGATATTTCAAAATGAAATTTTTGCGAGCAGTATAATATTTATTATGAACGTACTAATCAATTGGTGGTGCATTTGTATAACCAATAGATTTAATATAGACAAATAAACAGGAATGTAAGAATTGAAAAATGCTGTCAACCAACATACCATTAAACCAACAGTAAGTTGTGATTAAACAAAAAGAACATGAAATAACCAAATTGTTACAATGCAAGAAGTTACAACTACTACTGAAAACATGTTATTTCTACCGAAGCACAGGGTGTTTTTTTTAAAATAATAATTGATTACATATATGCTCATATTAAATTGCATTCAGATTTTGATAAAAAAATAAATATAAATATATTAAATATAAAACAAAAAAATGTAAGTTTTGTTCCAGACCGTCCCAATTTTTTTTCTGATTTGGGGTTGTACTTAAGATAAATACTAATAACCTCTGGCATTCACTTTTCTTATCGAAAAAAAAAAAAACTTTCTCAGTAATCCATTCAATAACAACCACAGGTGAATATTGTGGTTTTGTGTTTAAATCTTTCATGTACACAAAAAATCCACCCCTTCTTCAAACATATCCATTTTTTATTGCTTGCACATTCCTTCAGTGCCTATTTCCATTACAAAGAAAAGATATTAATATTCTTGTTTGTTTGGTCAAGAGCAAGGGCAGAGAAAGGAGAATAACGGAGGCAGTTTGCAGAGGTATTTATTATATTGATCGGGAAACAATACAATACTTTGATACAGCCAGCTGTCGAAAGGAAACTCTTTGATGCTGTGTTTAGAACATTGTGACCTTCTGTTTGGATTTACATTTCAAAACAATAGGGTATAAAAGAATGTTATGTCTAGCCTACTCTGTTTGCTAGCTAGGTCACATGGCTAATGTCGGTTAGTACTTTCATTGGAAATGAGTTATATCCCTTTAAATGTTTTCACTCAAACTTTAATTACTTAGAATATTTAATACATTACAATATTAATAATTGTATTTTATTTCATACAGACAAAGGGACTTATTTTTAGTGTGACATACTGCATTTGCATTAGTGTATCTTACCATAAGAGAGTGTGAAATCTGGTCGCACTGCCTAATAAAGGCTATCGGAGGCTCCTTTTGGGTGGTGTACCTCTTTGTGAGAGATTGTGGACTGCTAGGCATTCCTTTATGGCACACTTGAAGACATTTTTCCCAGTCAAAAGACTTTGAGAGGGGGCGCATCATTGGACTGAGAGACGTAGGATGGTAGTTTAGGCCATTCAGATCTAGCTGTTAGGAGATGTTGGGAGCATTGACTCCATGAGGAAATTTGCTGTCATGGTGAACATTACGTATCCTGCTATTGACATCCAGCCACCATCGCCTTATGAACAGTGGTGTTATGAACAAAGAACCTGTAATGCTACTGTGTTGTCTTTAGCTATGATTCCAGGTTCTGATTGGGACAGTCGGTTTGAGTATGAAGGCCTTGTGGTGAGTGCTTCAATCCTGCTTTTGCTATGAAGTGACACACTGTATCAACTGTGATGATCGAGTGAGTCACTGCATATGACAGTCAGTCTCATTCAGTAGTGAAACAACAAGCACTAACAAATCAGCGATATATGCAGTACATGCTGTGGCCTTTCATTACAGGGTTTTCAGCCGGACACACGTTTGTCTCTACCAGATTACAACAATTCCTCAGTCTCCCTGCTCACCAGATTTGTCACCAATTAAGCATTTATGAGACCAAGTGGGACAACAACTTTGGCACCAGATGTTGGCAAATGTGCCACAGGATACCAAACGGACCCTGTTTGTGTCTAGTGCCCAACCATATATACTCTTGTATCCATACTTGAAATAGTCTAACAGGGTACTAGAGCCTCCTTTCAATTGCAGTTTTCCACAATAAACTAATTTACACATATCATAATTTCATTTATCAAGTTTCATTTAATTCCAGCACCTTCTTAGTGGTTTCTTCTTTGTCAGTGAGTGTACTAGTCAGATGGAACTAGATATATTACACTACACGGCAAAAAACAGGGCACATCATTTTAATTGCAATTTAACATCTAGTAAATGTTCATATCTTTGTTTCTTTATTTGGAAACTCAACATAATGTAGCTCATGTGCAGCATAGGAATTTTACTTGCCCACCACCATGCTGCTCTGGGTCCAGGTACATCCAGCTGGGTTAAACATCATAAAACCATGACTGGCCATATCTGAGGGAATGGAAGGGATGATAATATTGCTGCCCTGCCACAGCTACCCCTACCCAGCTGTGTGATGGACTGTGCCATGTGAATTCATGGATACGCTTCAGTCACCCTTCGGAAATGAACAGGTTTAGTGGGATTAAAATGAGGCCTCTGTTGATATAGAAGATACATTTGATAGACACACAGAAACAGTAAAACATCACATGCAACAAACAACTAAATACACTCCAGGAAGCACTGTGACAGTGAAATCCAGGCAGACAACATGTCTCACCAAAACAATAACATAGCAGGATTGAAAGGTAAATGTAAAATAGTGCCAGAAATGGCTCTAGCAGAAAGTTTTCAAACTACTGACTTGTTTTATGCACAATTTAGGCCGTACAAGATTACCTTGAATTACCATTGTTTCCATTTTACATGCATCATTAAGCACTAAATCAAGTCAATCTGTCACATTTTATCCCACAAAGGTTTCTTCAACTTAATGAACATGACAAATTTGTATCAATATCTAGGACAAATCATATTATTAATATGTCTTTAATTAGTGCTATTAAGTACTTACTATGAAATTCAATATAACAAAATTTGAAATTTAATTTGTAAATTTCCAGTACTGTGCAACCATTTTAGGCAGGAAATGTTTTGGCTGAAAAAACATAAGAATGCCTTCAAAAGCACAAGTGTTAATAGGTCATTTCTGTCAATTAACAAAATACAATGTAAATGGACAAAAGAGAAATCTAAATCTAAAGAAATCTTGAGGGCAAAGAGTGTTTGCCACACTGAGACAAGACAGTACCAATTTGTTTAGGTATACTTTCGCACTGTTTTCAAAGGAACTTGGCATGGAGGCTGTTCAAACATCTTGGAGAACTAACCACAGATTTTCCATAGATATTGGCTTGCTCAAATCAATCAATCTATTCATGTGATCGCAGATCAGAAATAAAAATGATTAAACATACAAAGGAAAATCCAAAATCCAGAAACTACCTTTAGAGTGAAAAAGAATAGCTCAGAATACAGGGCTTCTCTCAGTAAGCTTGCTGTGGAGACCAAAAAGTATCAGAAAATGACTATGCGAGACAATTTCTCCAGCTCACATAATCCTGAGATCAATAGAGTGATTACTATAAACGTATTATTTAGGATGTCCAAGGAATTTGGATTAGTTTTTGAGCCTTGGTCCTAGCAGAGTTTCTTCCTTATACAAAATTTAGGGAGTTTTCTTGGCTTTAAACCTTGCCTTTAAGCTTGCTAATTGAACTTAGCTGTACCTTAGACTTTATGATGTTTATGAACAATCTGGAAACAAATACATGTTTTATGCTTGTTTACACTTATTTGTTAGTGCCTATCATAGATGAATTAGTAATCCTAGTTTCAGTAAAATGTAAATTAAAAGCTCAGTTTCTTAACTCTTATAACAAAGGTAATCAAAGGTGTTTGATGGCGAGCAGGGTAAGCTAGTTGAGTTCTCCATCAAAATAAGTCACAAAGTTTAACTCACTTGTTTGGGAGGTGGAAACCTATAGGGTCGTTATCGGCGCCGAACCCCATATCCCGCCGTAAAGGCGTTCACCGAGGTTTATTGCGCATTGCTCCCTTTGGGATGCAACTCAGTGGCGCGCCCTTTTTCACCTTTTTAGTTTTCATGCGTTAGAGAACCTTACGCTCATTTTTCCCCCATTTTAGTTTGGTTATATATTATTTCCCCATTATTATTATACGCCCTGGGATTCCTCGGTTCCGCATACTTGGGTCCTACCACATATCGTAACACCTGATAGCAATGAATGTGGCTAAAAGAACATAAATCTTTCTGAATCACTTATACCATATAGCTAATCATTTCCCAGCACCTGCAGGCAAAACAAATTAAACATTTTTTAGCAACTGGCACATTTTATTTGAACAGTTTTAGGAGACACCCATATGTCATGTAGTTCTCATATGAAAGCAGAAGCTGTCTATTTAACTGATATTTCCCCGACACAAACCCACACAAGCACGCATGAATGACAGAGTGGACGATGAGCAGGGAGCATCTTCAACCTGTGAATGGCTGTAAACAGGCTGTCATTCGCTTTCACTTCAGCTCTTGTTGACTGACTGCAAGGTCAGTGTCTCCCGACATCACACCTTTCAGATAACATGCGCACATTTGTGACATGGCTGTGGAGCTGCCATACCAACTAATGCATTTGGACTGCAAAGACCTCTTTGTGAGCCAGACCAGCATTTTATTCCCACTTAACTCTGAGAGGATGCATTTTTTAAGTCAAGGAGAGAAAGCCCTGAGGTGAAGTACTTTAATCTTAAAGTGGCACCAGGGGTGAATAAATTTGAGGATAGCACTGCTTTTTAATTTGGACATCTGTCTTCATATAAAGGTTCTTTAAGAACAAGGCCGGCGGTATCGATCTTGTCATAAGCCCTGTGAGAGTGGAGTAATTCGGATCTCGCTACCGCACAGGTCATTTTTGCCTTCCATTTCAGGTTGCGGAGTAACATTTAGCTGCGGTAATCAAAGTATCACAGCAAGCACCGGTGCATGACAAGGACCTCTGCCAGCTCTGTCTCTCTTCCTCCAGGATTAGGAACCCATTACCACAGTTGTGATGGTCCAAAAAAACACTGTCCAGGCTTCACACCGGATCCATCAATGCACTGTTGACATGAGAAATAACAGGAAGCCATCTACCATTTTAAAACTCCTGGTGCTCGAGCCTCCAACTAAAATATAAATATATATTATATATTATACATAAATAAATATAATAAGGAAGAATAAAATCAGGAAGCTATCGGATAAAATACAACATAACATAAAAAGAACATTTTTTGGAATACTGTTATTATCTGGTAGTACACTATTTGTAGAATGGCTGATAAACTAGAGAAAGCTTCCAATTTTTTTGTGCTTAGGCATGTAAATTAATTCATAAAAGTACATTTAAATACGTTTGAGTTTCCTCTGAATCATTTGGTGAACAATGCATTTGTATTTTTTTTATATTTTCAGAAGTAATAACTGTTTCAAAATCATTAAGAAATGAACAATTTTTGTTTCTGAACCATCAAATGTTTTAACATTGATTTACAATGTTTTGACATATGAGATTTGCTACTGTGTTTCTTCCCAGTGCTCCTGCTGAAAAACAAAGCCAAAACTTAACAGAAAAATCCCCACCTTTTCTGTAATCTGTAATTTGATTTTAGGGATTGAGCTCAGACTTTGTTTCAGCAAATCACAACACTTGGTGGCTTATGCTTGTGTTGTGTAGGTTGGGCTACTTCAGATGTTGACTTTTCTAATGAGATCTCTGTAATAGAAAAACTGTTTGCGTGTTTGCATTGTTGATGCAAGTGATTATACAATGGACCTGTATATCAGTATTTCTGTACCAGTCAAATTTTCTTACTGGTCCTCAGTGGTTATGTGTTTCTTTGTATACCAAACCAGTCTAAAAGTGGCCCTATTAAATAATCTTTCTTTGTATTAAATATTTTGTCTTTACTCCTCCTGCTTTGTCAGTTACCTTTCCATAGATCCTTAGGCATTTGCGTAAACTTATGACTTGAAATGGCACTTAATTTATTAAGCTCTGAAACTGTTCATACATTTGCCAAAACCTTAAAAATCCAAACCACAGTATTTCATGTAATTTGAAACTGAGTTCCCAAAATGTTTGCATGAAATTGTAAAGAGACATTACTTGAAAAGTCTTTTCGTTGCCATGGTTGCAGACATTACAGCACCTATCCCCATAGAACATATGCTGGCTCCTTTCAGGGCTGGGTAAGGGATGATCACCTGACCAAGCCCTAGCTCCCTCAGAGACAAACAATTATGCCAGCATGCGATACACAACACGAAGAAATGCCATCGCTTGGTTACAAAACTAGTATCCTGCTGTGGTGGGCTAGCATATTAGACTGCTGCACCACTCAAGTAACCAAAACAAAACTGTTTACATTTTATTTATCTTTTCTTCCCACAAAGATAATAAGCAGCTTAATAAGCAGCTTTTTTGCACACTACACTTATCATAAATAATGCCTACAGTTGCATGAATGATGCAAAATAAGAATCAGAGTCAAGGAAATTGACTTAATGCTAAATGCTTAAGCTAATGCTTAATGCAACAAACAGACTGTAGTGATGGTTATCAAATAGTAAAATGAATTTTTTTCCTGGTTTGTTGTTTTGGTGCATAACTTCACATTTGGTGTTTTATATTGCCTGACAAAATGACCTTTCACTTATGACTAGTGCATGTTTACTACTCAACTCTTCGTTTGATGGACAGCTAAAATCCTATTACTGAGCTAATAAACAATCTATGCTCCAGACTTTTTAGAAGGTCATTTTTAGGAAGCCTGTCTGATGCATTTTGGAAGAAGCACAAGCTTCAGTCGTGCCACAATTTACCTGAAGGACATGAGGGTCAGGAGACATGAGGGTCCACAAGAGCACAGCTGTTGTAGGTACATCCACTGCTCACAAACAATAGGGGAAAGGGGCTTTCAAAAGGAATATCAAACAATTAAAAAAGAAGTGTTTTATTTTATATCATTAAACAATATCAACAGAAAAAAATTTAAAGAAAGTTGTTCGATTACGCAAATGAGATGCAAACTTAATTATCGTGATTAAGTAGCAAGTGATATATTCATGGCGGTGAACAGAAACATGTCAAACTGTACAAGAGTGTCACATATTGACTGTCCAGTAGGGTGTATGATCACCCAAAACTACAAAACACACTGACAGTGAAGGGGTTATGGACAGGATCAGATTGTCCAGCAGTTCTTGGGGGATCCTCATCATATTCATTTTGAAATATCCCCTAATTTTTGTGAGCAGTGCAGTTTCTGTAGTTTCAGTTTCCTGTCTGAGCCACATTTCAAGCTTATTATTTCACCCTGGCATTCATGCCAGATTATATGACCCATGTCCTTTTTAAGTTAATTACAAATGATCTTATAATAACTATGTGTACATTAACCGGCCAAATCAACCATATGTACACAATTACGTTTACTGTAGATACATGGCACATGTAAATACTGCTTAAATAATTGCCAGTACCTCCTTTCCAGGGCAGCACAGCGCCTCAGAGGGTAGCACTGTTGCCTCACAGCAACAAGGTCCTGGGTTCAATTACAGGTGGAGTTTTCAGGGTTCATCTCTGTGGAGTCTGCATGTCTTCCTCATGTCCACATGCGTTTACACTGATTTCCTCCCACAGTCCAAAGATATGCGTGTTAGGCTAATTGGTGTCTCTTGTATGTGAGCGTGTGAGTATATGTGCCCTACAATAGATTGTACATTGTGCCCTGTGATGCCAACTTGTTACCAGCTCTCCCACAAACCTAATCAGATAAGCAGATATCAGTGATCAGATTAAGCAGATAAGACAATGAATTAATTAATGAAGTTATTTTCTGTTACATCCAGATATTTAAAAGAAGTTTAAATACTGAATAAAGGGAGTAAAAGGTTTGGGTAAATAGATTAAACACATGGCTTGCTTAGTAATATATTCCTCCTTTACCAACTATATATATTTATATATATATAGTTTTTTTTTTATTATTATTTTTTTCCCTTGTGTTTTATCCATTCTTTTTGTGTATTTTGACTTTTACATAAGTAATTGACATACCTTTTGAAATACATCCAAACCTTCAGTGTCTGCACTGCAGAAAGTTACCTAGGTAGATGTCCAGCTAAGTGAGAATTCAAAAGTCAAGAATATTTACTAATTGATTTGGCAGGTTCGGTGGTATGTGACACGGTGGCACAAGTGGTTAGAGAAATAGTTTCATCAGTGTTCTAAAACATGGTGTTTAAATGCTTTGCTGTCTAATGTCCTATCACAATTGTCACAAATATCAGTTAGCTGCTGTCAAACTTAAACGCAAAGCACTGCTAGAAATTACAGCATTAAGACCTTATTCAGAATAAGTTAAGATTGTGTAGCATTAATGGCTTTGCCCAAAGGCCTTACCATAGTTCAGCATCTATTATCAGACAACCTTTAGGGTAAAAGTTCAGAACCTTTACAACTGATACAATCAGTTACCTAATGATTAAACAGTTGGGCAAACAGCCTGCCATATTTAACATTTTTCCCATTGACGTTTTACAGACCTGTTTTAATGCCAAAAAAATTTGAAAATAAGTAATGCAGTCAGTCATGGTTTTCACATAGTCTAATGGGAGATGGTACACAGCCATGGTATGGCTGTTTTGCAAGTCAGTCATTGGTGCCACTTCTCTGCTTCCTACTAACCTGCAGTGCATTATATCATTTGTGGGTGGTTCTGTGATGCATTTCTAGTGAAGTATCATCATACCATTATTAAAACATCCCAGTATATAAAACCAGAGTTTGCAAAAAAATGCCATCTGCACACTGATTAGAGCAGTTCAGTGAAATTAGGTCTCTTCGCCAGTGTTGCACACAATAATGCAGTTATGTAGCACACCTGGGTTACAGAGTTTATATTCACATATAAAGACAACCTGCACAACACAATCTCAACAGAAATTAGTTTTATCAGTTTTTCCAGAGCCCAGTTTGCAGAAACACAAGTAAATTTTGTGAGGCTAACACAACCCAATACTGCCCTCATGTGGAGACAGTCTGAATATTTATTTTTAACACACCGTTTCAAGATTTTGATTTGATTTACATTATTTTCTATCGGAGAGCTTTTGTATCATGAGACTAGAGAATTACAGTATATTTAGTGCATGGTGGAATTTACAGCTTAATAATCTCCATCTACTATCAGTCAATAAAAAGTAATTTATAATTTACATCTGTCAATAAAATCCGTGAAGAATGATAATATGTGTATACTTTAGTTGTAGTGAACACACACTACTAATAAAATAATTATGCAAAGTCTGAAGAGAATTTGTAATATGTTTAACAATTGATGTTTTATTATATGCCATACTCTATTTGTGTAAATAAGCACATAATTACTGTGTTTAATCTTTATTGGTTTAAGGGTTTGAAAGTTTTATGTTTATTTAGAAAATCAGGAAAATCTACAAATCAGAGATCAAAGTTGTCCAGATTTTTGGATGTAATGGCTGATACAGTAAAACTTTTGAATATCAGTGCATATAGTCTGAAGCTACTACTCAAAACGCTTTTACTGCAGTGTACTCTAATTCAATATAGTGTTTTTTTATTATAACTCATATAATTAGCATTATGAATTGAGTAGACAGTGAAAAGTAAAACATCAATTTTAGAATTTATAACTTATTACTATTACACTGCTCACAAAAAATTAGGGGATATTTCATTGTGTGATATTTCATTTTGAAGTAGCCCCATTTTCATGTGCAGTATATTTGGCCCCCTGCATTCTTTTTGTTGTAATGACAGTGTGCATTCAAGCTGGCATGGACTCCACAAGTTTATGCACAGTCAAATGATACATTCCAGCATGATTTAAAATGTTGCTGAATGCTTAACACCCTGCCTTTCTCTGCCTTTATATGTCCCCTTAAATGCTTGATGGGGTTTAGCTCAGGTTACTGTGGAGGAAAGTCCATAACAGTAAGTTTCGCTCAAATAGTTTTTCCATTTGTAATTATAAAACATAAAAACATATTCAATAGTGCTGTCACACGTTGGTCGTTACTGCAATAATACTGTTCAAGAATAACTCAACATAAGTCTTTATAGAAAAGTATATTTAGCTGTTATAATTCTGAATTCTGAATTCTAGGTAGAGGTGCAAGAGAAGGAGGTGCAGACCCCAAGAAAATGTAAGACTATAATCCATAAAGCGTATACACCTAGAGAAAGCAACAGACTGGGGCTGCGGTAGCACAGTGGAGGTACTGGACTCTGGACCTTATGGTACATTGTTCAAATCTCACCTCTGCCAAGCTGCCACTGTTGGGTTCCTAAACAAGACCCGTAACCCACCATTGCTTGGATTGTAAGACTGTATCAGTTGGAAGTCTCTATGGATAAGGGCATCTGCTAAATCCTGTAAATGTAACAGGCAGTATGTTTGCACATAATGAAGAGGAAGATTTAACCCTCAAAACCCTCACACAGTCACTCGAACACTTACACACTAGACTTTGGACTATTAAAGGAAATTGGAGCACCTGGAGTAAACAAGGACATGGGGAGGACATACAGCCTACTCGCTATGAGACGGCAGTGCTACCTACCGAGCCCCATGCCGCCCTATTATAATAACATTTAATTTGTTATGTTTTCTAATTCATTTTATTAAATTAAAATGTACCTCCTGTAAATATATATTATGTTTGGACTCTTTGGCAGATTGGGATAAGTGTAATCAACCCAACCCATAAGATACTGAACATGATACCACAGATTAGATGGACATGTAAAGATGTGCAATGGGGATGCAGTCTGTGATGCTAGTTCCCAAAATAGTTATTGGATGAGTTGCCATGATCCCAAATATTTGAATTCACTAGTGACAGTCTATACACAGCATCAAATCAGAGTGACAGAGTGAAAATGCTGGCAGGGACAGCAGCAGGGATTTGCCATTATTCACTTCATTATGTGCCAAGGACCTTGGCATGACCAGATGAAGATCTGGGATTTGCACTGAAAATTCATTATAACACATTCCTCAACCCAATGGAAGTCAAAGCAAGCCAATGGATATGAGTAAACAGTAAAGGTGTTAAGATATATTTTATACTTTAAGTTCATAGTTAGGTTACTTGTTTAATACTTTGTTACTCCTACTTGGTTTATCCACTGAGAAAAAAGAGGTCACAACAGAGATTTAAGTTTGACTAAGTTCACAAAAAGACTTAAGAATTCTGAAGTGGTCTTGTTGGCCATGACTCGTAACAGCCGTTTCGTCTAGAGTGAACAAAATGTAGGGGATGACAAACGTACTGAAAAGAGCAAAAGGTCACTGGAAAATGGAATGCTGCTGAATCCAGTACATACAGTACGATATACTTACCTTCACATTTCATTTAGTCAGTGACATATCACAAGCAACTTGTAACTTAAACAGCAAGAACCCAAGCAATTATGGGCTAATGGCCTTGCTCCAGCAGCTTGACAGATGTTGGATTTGCATCCTGGACCTTCTGGTAAAGTCCTGTGCCTTAACCACCACTGTGCCCAGGTATAAGCCTTACCTTAAATATTACCTATTATCCTTATTGGTCTTCGAAACTCACTGTTAACAGACTAGATGTCATATTTAGGTATGTTGTTCTAGACCAGTGTTGTACCTATCGTGTTTGTGTCCAGATTGAACAGAGGTAAGGGTTCTCTGTTTCACTACGCATGTCCTGGTTTTCTCCCTCTCCAAGTTTTGGAGTTCCTAATGTTCAGGGGGCTGTGTCTGTGGTAGTACAAGAGCAAGGTTAGTGTATGGTTTCAGTATTTGGTTTTAGCAAATGGTCACCATTTTTATTTTAATTTAGAGCGTTAGGACTCCCAAAATGCACAAGACAGTATATAAACAAGCTCTCTAAAAAGCTGCTATGCCATCAGTAGGTGGAAAAACAAGGGCATGCTTGTGTTCAGGGAGACCGTGCAATGGTGTCTCACAAAAAGTGTGACATGTTCAATGCTCAGACAGAATGCTGTCCAAATACTGAAATGATAGAGCAATTTTAAAAACCTCTTGACTGACAGTAAAGGCAGGTGGGGTGGAAAGGATTTTATAACTCTTTGTAAGCCTCCCTGCTGGCATTGACAGTTATATTAAAGATCAAGTATAGGTTTTGTGGTGAGTGAGCAACAGGCATCTACATACTGCAGCTGAAGGTGGCACTCCCTAGACAATGTCTTGTTTACTTGAATACTTGAAGGCTTCTGCTGTTGCAATTCTATCTGAAGTCCACAAGAGAAAGGTAGGTAGAGGATGGCAGGAGGAAAATGTAAGCAAATAGAGGTTCTAACATGCATTTGTATCATACCCTGTATACAAATATATATATATATATAGACAAATGGAAAGACACAAAATTTATATTTGAAGGTTAATGCCTGTTTCCTGCCCTTAATAAATACTGCAATCTAAGTTCCATCACAGATGTCATACCTTTGTATATACTCGAAACTGCACGGACTATTTATCTACCAAGGTCACAAAAGCCATCCTGCCATGATGTAATTGGCAAAGGATCAAAGAATTAGGTTTTTCCTTTTAAATCCATACTGTAATTCAGGTAGTATTGCTTATCAGCCTAGGTCTAGGACTTTCTACAACCTGCAAGGTGATGTATTTCTCTGTGTTTACCACCTATTGCCTTGTGATGATATATAGATACACACACTGGCACATTATTGGGCATTCCTTGCAAGTACTAGGCTGGACCCCCTTTTGCCTTTAGAACTTCCTTAATTCTTGATGGCATGGAATCAGCAAGGTGCTTGAAACATTTCGCAGCACTAATTTATTTATATTCACGATAGCAAAAGGCCAGACGGCATGTTTTCCACTGTGTGTAAGGCATTCCCTTGCTTAAGGTCAAGTCCACCCTGTTTTTTTAGGTAGCGGTCCAGTCCAGGGTAATATTTGTCTGTGCACACCATGTCGGGAAATGCCACATCTTTAAAGTACCTCATGCACCCTGACTAGGGTGACCCTGTGTGACACCATGAAATCATGTGCAATGTCATAATACTGACAAGTAATTTACGACCCAAAGAAAACAACTGACAAAAACGACATAGATGACAAAATATAGATATGTGCTCATTAAAAGCTTTTATGCAAATCAGATTATCTGTTCAGCGTTAAAAGTTCCAGCCTTAGGATGTTTCTGTCTGCCTGTGTCTGTGTCTCAATAGCATGAGTAACTGTGTCAAACTGACAGCTTGGCAGAAGCCATGGATTGATTGTAATTATGAGTAATGAACATTCTCAACGGCTCTATTTGTCAGCTGCTAAAGTAAGCTATTACTCACAAGTCTTGATTAAATGTTTATATGGTTTTCACAAATCCATTTTTGTTTGGTATGGAAAAGCAAATCAAAATAATTATAAATCTGGCTTAAGTCGGAAAAGCAATTTACTATACACTAGTTACGAAACAGTATAAGCTTTATTTTACATTTTAATAAAATGGAGAATAGTTTTATTTTTAATTGAACAAATAAAGTCACGTAAAATGACAAATGATACAAAATAGCATGAAAGCGAATTTATGACATATAAACAAAAATACAGGCATAAGTATAAATAATCAAAATGGCCTCAGGCACTGAATTCTAATGGAGGCTTTTTGGAGGACATCCTGATGTACTTGAACAGACCTTCACCAGCCTGGTCCAGATCCAGTCAAATAACTGCAGGTT